>JAUTBT010001846.1:0-28618 GCA_032361225.1 Lepetodrilus schrolli
TATATATAAAATTTTTAAATTATTATAAAATTTTGGATTTAGATGTACTTTCAAGATTCTTTCATTTTTATCACAGATTTCTATTAAACTCAAAACTGTCATTCCTAGGGACACTCAAGCTACAACCAAGTAAACCAAAGCCCTAGTATGAAAAAAATACGACATAAGTTGCTGTCATATACCAGACCCAGATCCTGGTAATTAATTAACATGGATCTGCTCAGCCTGGGTCAATCATTTACTACTAAATCATGAACGCACACCACTGTTGCCTAACACAGGCAGTATCTGGAGCACTGTGTACACTCTTACAAACAAGGAAAGCTGTATACTGTTAGCACATCCCCATGCGGAAACTCTAAGATGACCTAATCCAAACACCATACCCTTTCTCCATTGTAAACAAACCTGTCCCAGTTTGTTTGCCCACCTAATACTGATTACAAGTGTCACAATGCAAATAATGATAAGCTCTCCATTTTCACATAGGCAGTGCAATTCTAGTGAAAACCATTGCTGAAAGGTCCTAATTAGTATATAAAGTATATACAAGTGTATTCTGTTGATACGTTACATTAATGAATGCTTTGACATAATATTAATTAATATTAAATTAATTAAGTTATTTTATAATACAAATCAAATGATATTAATTAAACTTGATATTAATTAAGTTATTTTGTCATTAATTTCTATTTAAACTGTGTATATCCATCAGAAACTCACTGTTCTGCAGACAGTCGCAGATGCCATTTAAGTACTGACATTCAATTGAACTCTTGTCCAGTCATATTTATGTGAATCAATTAATAAACTGTTCATTTGAGTTACTTAATTCAAAAAAGCAGCGACGTTAAACTCCATAATCACTCTCGTTAAAGTTCCCATTTACATATCAAATATCGATGGCAGTTTGTTGATATTCAACAGAAACATATATCACTGTGTAACTTCAGAAAACCACAGGTGATCCTTAACTTACCAGAAGTAGTATAACTGTCCCCCAATACACCTGTCCCACCATCGTCGTTACGGTCGGTCAACAACAGGTTATTTCCCGTTCCCGAATCCATCTTGTCACTCGTCTGATCGCACAAACACGGACAAATATACTCCATCTCGGTCTTGTAAGATTGTAAAATAATCCTCTTCCTGTTTTAACTGTCCATATTTAGTAATAATTCCTTTCACAAAGATGCACTGCTCAGGAAATACGATATGCAAGTCACATAACAAGTCGCACAGCGGAGTAGCGAATATTACACATGGTCACGATAATCCAAACCGAACACTCCTAAACACATGTGTGATACACAGACACCGACATCAATCATGCAACAAACACACGAGGATTCGTTAATACGCAGACAGTCAATAAACAGACAGTCGGCAATATCGTAAAAGACCCATGTTCATTTCACATTAGACACTCGGACGATAATATCATAAAAGATCAACTTTCATTTCACAGTCAAGAACGAGATGTTGATAATAGCACCCAAGTCAATTTTGCAGTCAACAGTATGATGTTATTGTGATGTTATTTTCGCAGGTGATGAGAGATAGTGAAACATAATTCACATTTGTTTCTCGACACTACATGTGACATCTGTGTCGCAACCACAATACAGTTGACATTAGTGTTGCATCCACACAACAAAATACAGTTGACATTAGTGTTGCATCCACACAACAAAATACTACAAATTCACGACTGTGCCGTGTCAACAATCCACATTACAGAAACCTCTTCAACATGTCGTCGGCTCAATCAAGCTTGACGTTATTTTGACCGATGGTGTCCCAACTGGATAGGTGTTTTTACTCCAGATCAAAATGTAGCCATTTGGTTAGAGCACTTGTCACTGTAGATGTACAGAACATACTAGTGTTACTGTTATATGAACAGGACACTCAGAAACTGCATACAAATTAAGAAGAATTATTGTTCCTGCTTGTTAATTCTTTTCTCTCTCCTATACAAGAAAGGTCATACATATACTTTTTTTTATATATTATTCATCAGACTCCTCATTCACAAAATCACAAAACAGTTTACGATTTGGTTCTTTCCAAATTAGCATTCCATTCAAATATATTTCAAAATATCTTTTCTTATTCCAATTGTCAAGGACGTCACAAATCTGATTATTGCCAGGAATGACACAATCCAATTATGATCAGGAATAGCATAATTCCATTATTATCTAAGAACGGGATAATCCAACTATCACCAGGAACAGCGCAATACATATCACAATCAGGAACAACACAATTAATCCAATTACCAGAAATGACACAATCCAAATATCGTCAGGTGTGCAAACGTAACAGATGAAAGCAGAAAAGATGATGTCCAACCACAGGAAATAAAGTCAAGGTCCACAGAGTTCCTCGGGTCTCTCCTCCTTGTTCAAACAGACCTTGACGGAGGCAGAAAAGTTATTTGGATACAAGAAAGTAAAAGTCTTATTCTCAGGTACACTTGTACATCACAGAGTGAGTGAGTTTTTGCTTTACGTCACAACGGGAATTTTTCAGGAAGTGTACCGTTACACATCTCTATACGGAATCAATTGCGTATCGCTCTGTGCACCTTCACGTGACTGCTTTCACCGACACAAGGACCCCCGACATAATGACACACGACATGACGGATTAAAACACGAATACAAATAGATCGCGTTGACCCAGATGAACATAACAGACCCATTCAAATTCTCTCGCAATACGGCGGTAAAGTAGTCCATTCAAATTCTCTCGGCGTATCCTTCCACACATGAGCAATGTAACACTTACGAAAGTGATTATTTTTTTCTGTGTGTTTTGTATAGATCTTCAAGGCCAGTGCACATGGGTCAATTTGGCTGGTCCCGTTCTGTTGTGATTCGGAAACAAACCCGAGTCGTTATTCAGCGCTGCAGCCGCAACACACACCCAGTATTATCTAAGGACAATGCCAGACACTAGTCAGTCTCACTGAAGACAACGGTTCATTTCCACTGTCAATCCTGCCCCAGCTAGCATTGAAACGTCACTTTCACCTCAATAGGAAACACAAGCTCGTAAGTAATCCAATGTTCGCGTGAACAACTCAATTATCCAAACAAACTACATGGCAAGCACACCTCAGTATTGAAATAAGCCGTTTAAGAAAAAAATTAATTTCTATCCTTTATACAGTTTACACGATTTAAACTAGGTCATGTTTAACTTCCTTCAAAATCCGGTAGAGCAAGATTTTGAAAAATAAAGAAAATAATTTTGAGCTATAAATAATTCAATAGTCCTATTAAGTCTTGATCCTAAACATAGAGAATATATAACTACATGATTTTTTTTAAAATATCAAAATAATCGGTTAATAATAATATATATTGTATATAGATTTTTAAATATGTATTTTTGATAATAATAACAGATGACAATGTTAAATTGTGATTCTACCTTTACAAATTCCCACAAATATTATTGATGTTAGTGACAATGATAACTTACTATTCATCACAGAAATCACTTCCAAAACACATTTCTAAACATCATGGTTGCAAACCTAAAATACCAAAAACCGTACCAAAACTAGCTTCTTAGGTTCCTTGAAATATATGCCCTACTGGGCCACAATACAAAACCTTAGTCTTTAACATTGACCGCCATTGATGGCTTACTCATAACCGATTTCCTCCAATGTGAAGAAGAATCCCAAATACTTCGAAATGCACTTCAATCCTGGATTCCTTGTAATGTCATCAAGCCTTCAAGTAAACGTTGCTATTCTGGAACTCGTGTTTTACCCTCTCCAGAGAAGAAGAAACAATTTGTTAATGAACACACAGTAAGCGATGGAAAAACAATCAATGAGATTTCGCTAAAATTCCTCTATCCAGTTTTATCTTCTGTTACCTGTTACGACGTCTCTCTCATGTAAATTTCTTTGTGACCCGTCTTGCCTGTTAAAGGCATAGCGACCGATAGCTCCTTGACCAGAAGGGTCAATGACTTTTGATGTGATTCATTTAGAAATGCCTATCAGAACCCCGTTGATTCCATTGTATCCTGATCGGGAAACCATTCATGAATGAATTACAGACAAATCTGTTTCCAATCTCCAAAGAATGTCATGGCGATGTGCTATGAGAAATTTTGTTCCAACGAATGAGATGCAATCTCAAGGCTTCTCCAAAGTATTTCCAAATAGGAATCCCCAGAAGTTTAATTTCAATCAGCAGCTTCAGAATGCTTCATTTAATTCCCATCATGCATTTAGTAAACTGGCTGGCATTCCGATGGATACTCACATCAGACTAGAACACGTGACACATCCACAACTAATCCTCCCTTGATGAATGGCATCCATCTCAGATCACAGTCTTTACCAAATAATGAAATCCGACCTGAATTGTCTAATTAATTAAATGCAATTAGAAATTTCAGGATACACTGCCGAGAAATTCAAGCATGGAAACTTAACACATCAACTCGATTGTATTCCAGTAACCATGGCAACTTCTTAAATATACCTGTTGATGTACACCACGAACGGATTGAAGTATTATTTACGGAACGAAGTATCATTTACAGAACAATTTCCCAGAAGACATTAATCCTCGCACGCAATACGTTAGATCGCTTTCCATAATTCTTATATACATTGGCTGGTCACGTATGGGTGAAATACTCCCGCTGTGACGTAAAACAATAATTCACTCCCTATATACATTGCCAGCGCAATCATTGACTGAAAATAGTTGAACGTGAGAGAGAAAAAACGCTGAATCAGCATGCAGGTTAACAAGTTTCTCGACATCCAGCCATCTATCACGTACAAAAGATAGAATATAAATGTTCTCTGGAGACAAAAGTTCCAAACGTCAGGCAGGTAACACTTTTTTTTCGTTACTGTTATGCTTCACTCTGGACCTCTGCCAAATGTCTTTCAGAAACCACTTGCAAACAAAAATACTTCAGCAACATATGTATAATTTTTCAAAGGTTTATCAAGGCACCTATTAAATAATCTTCTGTCGGCGACAAATTTCTCATCTTGTGTGTTGATGTATTGTATTGTTCAAATATCACATCCATGAATGCTGTTTCCAAGTCCGTAAATTAGAATGTCGGCATTTACTGCAATCCAAATTCTAATCTCGCCAACAAGGTATATTTAGCTGCTTCAAAAAACTTTCCAATAGGTCTTTTGGCAACGAGAACTGCAAGATGTTGACATGCAATGGCAATAGGAATAGAACCTCAAGCAGGGAATTCTCCTGGAACTGAGTCTTAGTTCACAATTGCCACTGTATACTTCTTTAACATCAGAACACACATTGTTATTCAGAAACATGAACAATCCTGGTATGCACTGACATAACCGTACATACAAATCTTAAGTCCTTTCCCATGAAAAAATCATGACGAATTTGACCTCCAACCTTCTCGTGGTGTCATGGTAAGAATGATGTCTGACCCCAGTTGCCATGGTGAAAGGCATCCCCTAACTTTGAGCATGACTCCATCGCACCACGTTTCAGAACAGACGTAACGTCATTAATTTGGTTAGTATTGATCAGCGAACATGATCCAGTAAATGATCCCCTGTTGCTCATCCGACTTCGATCTTTTTCTAAATGTAACCGATCGAGTCTCGGGGCTTCTATTATATGCACATGTACTAACAAAACCAGACAGGAACTACCCTAGAACATTGACATCCAGGTGGAGACTACCCTAGATTCCATTGAAATCCTCCCACGTTCTTTTGATACTCTGACCTCGAGACACATTGCCCTCAAGACACAATGACCTGAGCCAACGACCTCACAAAAAAAAATCCAACAAGACCTGTAGCTTCAGATCGACATCTTCTTGTGCTTGGCGGCAACAGCAGACACATCCATCAAAACTCAGGAACCAACACCAGATACCGGAATATTTGGACCCGATGCCAATTTCAAGCAAATTAATTCGTACAACTGGACTCTCAGTGTTAACCTTTAAAGTGCTGATGACAACCAGAGATGCCAACAATTTTGGTTAACGATTTGCCAATTTCAAGCTGATTAATTCGTACAACTGGACTCTGTGTTAACCTTCTAACTGCTGATGACAACCAGAGATGCCAATGATTTTGGTTAAGGACAAATCGTTAAAGTCTTCTCTGGACTTTCTGGAATAAAAACCCTGCATGCCGGACTATAAGTAGCCCTTCACTGGCACCAAATGATCTGTTGATGTGCGATGTAACCATTAAATGTGCAGACATTAAATATTATCCCTCGGCTACCAGACTTCCTTTCAAATTAATTAAGTTAGTTTTCCACGTAAAATCGTTAGTTATGCTTGACAAAAAGGCACACACCAGAAATATCCATCCACAATCTGAGAGTTGGTAGTGATGGAAAATACTGTGTGGGTATTAAAACAATGGTAATTAATGCAGTGATTAAAACAATAGTAATTAATGCTGTTATTAAAACAATAGTAATTATTGCTGTTATTAAAACAATAGTACTTAATGCTGTTATTAAAACAATAGTAATTAATGCTGTTAATTATAAATACACATTAAAAACAAGGGTAAGTGATGCATATATTCATTATTGATATATATATATATTTGCTCTTAATCAGTACATTGTCAAAGCACTTTGTAGGTTATAAAAACATGACACCAGTATTTTTATGATCACTAAGACTGCAATAGAATGAGCATACACGGCATGTACATCCATTGTCACATTGTGGCAGAGAATGGGTACCCGGAAGGATGAAATGGATATGTGAATGATAACCTTGCAATGCCTTGAACAGCAGGTTGGGTGGCATACTCCCCAGGGAGTTCAGAAGGAATTGATGACACAGATCCATTGACCGGGGTAATAATGTAGTGCTATGAGCATACTTTCAAGTGTGGATTTAGCAAAATATAAATGTTCACACTATTATATGTGGAAGATTCTCCATTGGATTGACATTTTGAAATTTCTGACGAATTTTTCAATATGTTTCATTTAAATTGTCACAGCTCAGGATATATAAAATAATAATAAATTTAATAAATAATAAATTTGCAAACACTCAGTATATATCATAGCAGTACATAACATCTGCCAAGTTATTCTGCACTTGTTGACCTGCAGCTAGTCGTTAGTATATTAGTTGACCTCAGTGATTACATGCCGTTGGAGCAGCCAGACTGCCCCCACCCCACCCCCCTCTCGGACAATTAGGAGCAGTCAGACCCCTTGGACAATTAATCATCAGTATTTAGTTCTGAAATCTGGATGTAGTCAACAGCCTAAGTAAAATTAACTTCTGTTATGTTCTGAAATCTGTAAATATTGACTGTAAAGTAAGTGTACAATATTAATTAAGTTTTCTTAGAAACTCATATCAAAGTATATATTTTCAAAAAAATGTCTTTATAACTGATAACAATTTCTAAGAAAACTAAACTTTTCTGGCTAATGAGATAATATCCCTTGTTTTGTATTGGGGTTTAGAGATGCTATCAAGATTCACTCATATCAAGGCTTGTCAGTTTAGGGCAGGAAACCCACAACATCCTTAATGCTGAATGTTGCAGTAAACCTGCAAGCACCGGCTGGTACTGACAAGACCAAGGATGATTATTCTCTTTTCACCACCCACGGTGCTACAAGAGGACAATACTATTACATACATATATGACTAACATTGATTAGGTAATTCAAGATGGTTAGACATCTTACGTGGCAAACACCGACACCACAATCTATAAAAAGTCAGCTTGTCAATAGAACAGAAAGAGTTCTCTCCCTTCATCACAATCAACAGTATCAATTTTAAATTTCTATAACTTAAGCTCAATTAGACTTCTTATTCCTACTTTTATTGCAATTTATATGAAAATACATATATTCATCAAATATCGTGATAATATTGCAGTGAAATGCACATTATAGGAGGGAAAACCAATAAGTATACCATAAAAGTCATTGATGCTAAGGACAGTGAATATATAATTGAATGGTAATAATTGTGAATTGTATATACACGGATATTCATCATAATCTACATTTCAACATATCAATATGTTCTTCACAGAAACAGTGTTGTCCTTCACCAGGATAAATCCAGGGAAAAAACACTGCTGTATTATTTTATTTTACATTCATGTAAACAACAGTTTACATAATATTCTAGCAGTGATCCCTCGCATATGGGTGACATATTCCTGCTGTGATATAGAACAACAAATAGCTCACTCCATCAAAAACATTGCAAGTTGTAATCAATATTTAACACAGTACAACAAAAACAAAAGATGTCTTATGAACTTTAATGAACCTTGAACAGATACAAGCACACCGGTCTTATATATAAGGCTTATTTATGATTTTCCAATTACCTCCTTGGATGCAACAACAACTCATCCTCCTATTCTGTATCAAATCCTAGAATATAACATTCTAGTCCATGTACACCGATGGTAATTGACAAGGAAGCACTTTGATTGAAGAATATGCCTCAGGGAAAAGGGAGGCAACTGTGCCATGACTGTGGTCAATAATTTATCAGGCCTGAAGGTTCATGACAACTTTACCATACAATATAAATTCATAGGGTCAATTGTTATTTCTTTATTATTTGTTGTTTGAAATTATTCTAATTGTGTCAGACAACGATAGTCCTACTTGCAAAGTTAGAAACTATTTCAGCAAGAAACTAAATTCCTGTAAACACAATTATTTGTTGTTTCTCATTACATCTTTCTTCTTTGTTATTAAATAAGGCCATAGTTATTTGATTCCCTGGTTAACCGATTTTTCTGTGATGATTTTGGCTCGGGCAGTCAAAAATATAAATAAATAAAATTTGCTATTTTGGTCAGTCAGTCGGGTCCAATATAAAAATAATAATAACTGGAGGTTACATATGGTCAGTTGATATAAATTAAATATAATTGATCAATATAGCTGTCAATAATTGTAATAAACACCAGTACACTTAAATTGTTCAGATTTGAATGCACAATTATTTTCAATACTAGTAATTGTTATAAATTAGACATTTGTTATAGATATATCTACCAGTAGCCATCTTCAATGATGGTTTATACGACTTGTTCCGTCACCATTTATTATGATAAATTTCTAAAGATCAACAGACTGTTTGCAGAATATAATAAAAATAATTATTTATATTTTCCAAAATGAAAAAAAATCTGGTTGGCCGATCCATAAACCAGGGAACCAAATGACTCTGGCCTAAATAAATAAAAACATAAATTGAAACATAGAAAAGAAAAACTTGCTAAATTGGAAACAGTTGTAGACTGGACAGAACAAGTACAGCAGGTTTTAATGCAAACAGAAAATGCCTAGAAGTGCTTTACACTTGACATTTACAGTATTTACCAGTTAAACACAAGGACCCAGTTCCCATGTGGCAAACACTAACATAGTTACCTCATAAAAAAACCACCACATGCCCTAAAACATGCCTAATTACATATCTACTGTAAAACAGACCAATACACAGTCCAAACTTGATGTAAATATATATTGTACAATTGTCCTAATTATATATCTACTGTAAAACAGACCAATACACTGTCCAAACTGGATGTAAATATATATTGTACAATTGTCCGAATTATATATCTACTGTAAAACAGACCAATACACTGTCCAAACTGGATGTAAATATATATTGTACAATTGTCCTAATGATATATCTACTGTAAAACAGACCAATACACAGTCCAAACTGGATGTAAATATATATTGTACAATTGTCCTAATATATGTCTACTATAAAACGGTGACACAAAGGTCAATATAGAGCTAACCAATCAATTCATCATTTCTATTGTCACGTTTACCTGACGAGTTACTATATATAAATAATGGGAAAATATCATGTTTATCTGACAACTTAGAAAATAATATATCATATTAAATATACACGGGATGGCAATATAATATTTACCCGACAACTTACAATATCTAAATGATGGCCAAATAAAATGTTTACCTGACAACTTACAATATATTACATTATATATAAATCAAAATATCCTGAATAATAATCGGATTCAAATATACTTTAACCCTTTTCATCTTAGAGGCAACCAGAGATGCTAAATACAGAATGCAATTATGACTGATACGGCAGGGAGAATGGCGAAGAGAAAGTACCTTTAAGAAACACCCAATGCCACAGCGACTTCATGAGATTGAAAACCTTTCTTCAGTATATCATCATCATAAGTCACAACCAGTAACCTCCAGTAACGACAACGTATTCAACACAACTGCTTGTGTTTTATGCATTGCTGCACCATAAGCCTGCCATCAATGCTGCCTGATTGTAACACTTAGATTATAACAAGGATTCAATACTGTTTGTATATGTACTTAGGCTACAGATATTCGATTCCCTGGTTTACAGATTTTTCTGTGACAATTTTAGCTCGGGCAGTCGAAAATAAAAATAAATATAATTTGATATTTTGGCCAGTCAGTCGGGCCAAATATAAAAATAATAATAATTGGAGAATATTGAATGGTCGGTTGACTGAAAATTAATATAATTGATCAAAATAATTGTCAGTAGTTGTTATAAACACAAGTACACATAAGTTGTTCAGATTTGCATGCAGAATTATTTTGAAAGTACTGCTTGTCAATGGTTATGAATTAGACTTTTGTTATACATATTTACCAGTAATAAATCAAATTGGCTTAGACTTTGTGTCAACCATTGTCTGCCGGTCCTTGTTCATGTTCATTGATGAAGTATACGACTTTTTCCTTGACCATTTATTATTATAATTGTCTAAAGACTTAAGTACACTGTTGGTGGAATATACTAAAAATACTAAAAATAAGAAATAAAATAAAAAATAATAAAAATACAAGAAAATATCAGGTTAGCAGATCTGTAAACCAGGGAATCAAATAACTATTACTTTATTTACATATATACATGTACATGCATACATACAGCTGGTGTCACAATCCTACTAGTATTAATACCAAGACATATTGCGCAGTTGCATGTGAATATGCCAGACATAATAATCTTTAAATCTTATATACAAAAAAATCAACAAAAGATCTGAATAATTGACAGTTGAGATTAACCTAAAATAGAAAAATAAATTCTGCTATTGTATTTCAACAATAGATACACTGAATCAATGTATGTATCAATGTTTCCTATCAGATATTATTGTACATTTCGTATTAGCCCCATACCTCTTTGTTGTTTCCAACAGCCAAAGAAAAATAGAAAAATATGGAATTTTTTTTACAATCATTACTCAAGAAAATCTGATATTGTTCACATTAGAATGATAGGATGTTCACCTTCTGGGTGTTCCAGGCAAGTAAGATGACCAATACAGCAGTGATAATGATCAAATCATTATGAATATGGAATTAATCCAAACAGAATAAAACAGTTCATGTACTTGCCAATCTATATAATTTTTTATTTTATGGGGTTTTTTTAAATTGGGGTTTAGAGCCCCTTTCAAGATTCTTTCACTTATATCATGGCTTGTCAGTTTAAGGCAGGAGGAAACCCACAACATATGTAGCGCTGAATGTCGCAGTAAACCTGCGAGCACCAGCTGGTACTGACAAGACCAAGGATGATGACTGCATTTCCACTCTACAGAGAGCACATCCTATCAATATCGCATCAGAAAACTTTTATTGGTTGTATTTTCAGAATGTTAACCTGGACCATTAACCTTCTTTACACTCGAGTCAATTGCAGGTGACCTAGCAGCAAATTGGTTCTTCCAGCATAAGCAGGGAACTGGTTAATTTAACATTAAAATAACAACAATCGTGGCCACCTGTGTTCAAAATTGCTAGGCTCAGGAAGTCTGCTGCCAGTAGGTAATTATGGACACTACTATTGTAAAATATTGTATACAAAATCACCTCTAGTTAATTAGCACCCACTAATAAGCCAGCTCGGAGTTTTGAATATGCACAGAATACGCACGTCGAAGGTGAAATCTCATAAACACCAACTGTCTGAGGCACTGTAGTGCTAATAATCCAGCAAAGTTATTGGTAAACAATTGCCCAGTTTGCAACATTTATTTGACAAAAGAATTCTAAATATGGCGTAAACAATTCTAAGTGATGATAGCCACTTTTTACGTGATCAATTGCAATTCTGACCTTCGGGCCACCGTCTTGAGTAATTCCTTTCAGGACAAACAGGACTATGAAATCATTCATTCCAAATTGTATCCGACTGATAAATAAATTTGTTTAAATACGTTACACTGTGTCATCTGCATTTATCCCTGTTTATGTGCTACTATTATCTGTCATTTGTATGTCTATTTATTTATATGTAAGCATGCATGTGTGCCTGGTGATGTAAACTAATTTCCCCTCATTAATATAATAAACATTGTCTGTCCATCTATCTAGTGCATGTTTTCCCTCTATTTTGCGTTGCATGTTTGTTCAAACCACTGTAAAGTATTCTGGTGGTTGTGATAAGAATTTTAATAGCATTAAACTATACTATAATGTGCTTTCACCTTTGACACGTGCATCTGTAGTCTGATCTCTGAGCTGGCTTATTGCGTGTACATATTCTTCTCAACTGTACTGAAGTATCGGCGCATATGGGGGAAAGATTCCCACCGAGACGTAAAACAAATACTCACTCACCTGTACTGAGGTAAATAAATCCACGAGCAGACCTCCCAATGTAATCCCACTGTGCTGGGAGGGTCAACCGAAACTGCCTCTGATCTAAACAGTCATCTAGGGGAGGGTCAATGAAAAACTGTATCCCTCTCTGATCTAACCAGAGGGACAGAACACTCCATCAACCAGGCAAAAACCCCTGACTCCCTGCCGGCCAATAGATAATAGGATCGGCTGTGTGTCATGACTGACAAACTTAGCCTTCACAGAAGGATCAGGGGGTGGGGGTCCTCCCTGTAATACTATCATTAACTATAGTAACACAGCAATGTTACCCACGTTACCGGACAAGCATAAAAGCACGGCAACACGCCAATGTAAACCGAAAGCCGTGACACAATAACCTCTCTCGGTGAGATGGGGACGGAGAAGATGCAATTAAGTCAAATTCCCCTTTGAATGTTTAACTGGGAGGTTTGTTAATTCGTCATACTGGACATTCGGTCATGTTGGTATTTTGCTGGACATTGCTATTCGGTCATACTGGTGACATTGATAACACGTTGGTCATGTGTCCACTTTAATGAGGGCATCGACAAACTATGGTTACACAGTTGTATCATATCACTGGGTGTAGACTCATAGCGTGGATTATATCACGGACTAAATCCCTGGGGTGTTACCCATGATATCAAATTGCTACCTACACCAACATGGACTAATGACTGGGATATATCACCCCATATCATGATAAATCTCTATATGATATATACCACTAAATAAATGCACAAACGACCAATCGTTATCTCTCTAGACACCATTAAAACCACACATTTCTTCCTCTTGCAATAAAGAATTCACCTTATTTTTAAAGCTTGTGCGACTGTATCAGTCAAGTCAATAAGATATATATATTTTTTTTTATCAGCTGCCAATCTCTAGTAGTGTACAATGCTTGTTGTACTCACAAGAATTTTAAGGGCAACCTCTACAAACAAACCATTAGAAATGTAGCAATGTGTGTGGTACTTTAATCAGGCATAGTAAAGTCAGCCACATGTCTGTAGCGATGGTTCTGGCGCTTGCTGGATAAATGTATGCATGGTGTAGAAATCATGAGTTTGATCCGGACTATAGTCAAGATATATTATATTGTTTTAAGTGGTAGTTCGTAAGGTACAAGTTGACACAATCTCCACGTAAAGCAAATTCATATAATGAAGATTTACAAAATTGTACATTCGTGGAAGATAATGGACAGAAAACTGTACATTTGTGAAAATTAATCGTCAGATTTACAGAGGTCAAAAATGGTGGATGTATTTTAACCATGTAACAAAAGATGTACAACAAGTATAATATTTACTCTGCAGTAAATCAGAAGGGATGTCTACAACCCTATATTACCTATGAGTTAACCCTCTATTACCCGCATTGTTGTACACTGGAAAATGAGCTGCTTTAGGCTCTAGTGACAAAAGCAATGATCCATGACAAAGTCATATAATCACTAACACTGACAATGGGCTAAAAGTTTCGGCTATAAAATTCCCATTGATCTCGTTGTCTCTCCCTGAAAATGGAAGTCGGTTTTGTGACCCTGGTATATTGCTGTTGCAAATGATTATATTGCACGTTACGTAAAATTTAAATGGCTTTGAGATGTGGGAATGCATCCCATCCGAGATGCGAGATTGTAAAATTGTATCTGTCTGTTTATCAATATTCATGCACAAGACGTAGAGGTATAGATTTGTATTCTTGTTTACAAATAATTATTCAAATGACAGGGAGTTATGCATATGAGGTGGAGAGGTAAATTTGCATCTTATTATTATGCACGTATTGCACAGGAGATGCGAAATGTGGATTTGCATCTGTCTGTTTACAAATAATTATGCTCAGGAGATGGTGGTATCTGTCTGTTTATAAATACAAATAATTATGTACAGGATATGCCAGGTATAGATTTGCATGTTAGTTTTATTAATACAAATAATTATGCAAATAGGTACAAGGTGGAATTCTGTATTTTTCTCTGTTCACAAATAATTATTCACAGAATGTATTGTTACAGAGTTGCATTTGCATATTTGCAAACAATCATGCACTGGAGTTGCGAGATGTAAATGTTCATCTGTCTGTGTTTACAAATAATTACTACCACCAGTCACAATGCTAAAGTGACTCGTACGAGAGATGACATTTGAAATGTCTGAGCCATCCATGATGTATATTTCCCTGTGGAGGACTTGTATGGAAATAAATCAAGTTTGTGAGCGAGATACAGTAGGTACGTGTCTATATATTGCATATTACATTTGTACATTGTCTTCTGTAATTGAATTTCTATTGATATCTGTGAATCTAGATGTGTGGGTCTACTTTTGTGTATGTCTTCAAATGTGTCTTGATATGTTTGTGTCTGTTTGCATATGTCTGTGTTCATCTTACTGTCTGTATTTCTCTGTGTGTGTGTGTGTGTGTGCGTGTGTGCATGCACACACGCATGCGTGTGTGTGATGTGTTGTATCTCTATATGTGTATGTATGTGTGTGTGTGTGTGTGTGTGTGTGTGTGTGCCTGTATGTGTGTGCCTATCTTCATCAGATATGTCTTTCTGTCAGCATATATGAGTCTACATCTGTATTTTTGTCTGTTTGTGTCTCTCTGTCGACATCTCTGTGTACATTTCTGCCTGAAATCTGTCTTTGTCTACATCTGTGTATGATTCTTAATTTGTCTGTTCACAGGTGTGTCTACATTTCTTTGTTAGCATCAATATTTCTGTGACTGCATCGTTCAGAAGGTCAGTAGTGCAGATGGTAGTGTCTCAGACTACACATGTTACAGTTTGAATCCTGTTTATGGTGCCTTGGCATCCTCTCCATAGTGGAAAGCATCCACACCTGGCTCCAAGATTACAAAACCTTTCTAGTTCAATTTCATGCTCAAGCTCAAATTCTATATCAGGATTTGTGAACAAAACTTTGACTTGATCATGAAATCGTACTCAAAAGCATTTTGTAATCTCAGGGCCTATCTGGAATATTAATTACTTCATATTTAATAAAATCCACTTTCCAGACAACACACCTTTAATTAAAGTTCACCATATTTCTCTTATAAAGTCACTACTGCATCAAAGAGCATCCACAATTGTCTGTAGTAAGAAGGAGGTTAATCCAATTCAACTGTTCTCTCATTTGCATTAAGCCCTTTCTTACTTCAATATTTTCACATACAGGCTGTCATTGTATGGCTACCTATTCAGCAAGCCTACACAGAAGACCAAATCAATACAATGAAATAATACGATACTGTATGTAGCTAACATTACTATTCAGAATTCCCATATAACATTTATCCTACAAAAACAATCACAAAAACATCTGCTTGAGAAACAGAGTAAGTGGTGCTATGTCTACGAAACGGTTGCTCTGGCAACACACAGTCTAAGTCAATGATATTTACGGTCTCTGAGGATTTTGAATAATTGTGGTTGTGCCAAATCCAATTAAATTCAAATCCGTTTTTGGGGGGGTACATTTTGAATACAGATTTATTTCGAATACCAAATTACTTTAATTTTCATTGTAATTTATGTATTTATTTATAATTTGGGTTAAGAGCCACTTTCAAGAATCTTTCACTTTTATCATGGCCATCGTAAATACTGTAAATAACAAAATAAAGTTAAATATTTATACCAACCTCCAATTAACTGCTATTAACATAAAATCGTATTATATTATATTATATTCATAGTAGTATACAATATGTTAAAGTTATGGAATACAAAATATGTTTTTTTAATTTCAAGTTTGTCAATCAGTAAGATTCTCAGCTCATCAAAAAATATGAAATTTTGTTAATTTCATGTACTCATGTCATCTTAGTTACCACATTATTAATATTAACTTTCTTCATTCTGGAGACAACCAGGGATGCCCTGTGGAACAGTGGAACTGTGGAACTCAATGTAATAAAATGTCAGTACCCACCTGTCTTCCGAAACAGCGACCTAAAGAACCGGACGATGATCATGGCTGGGCGATGTCTAAATCCCTCTTTTTACACAAATGCAAATTGCACATAAAATCCCCGGATATTTTCTCCATATCCATTTGAGAAATCAATCCCAACAGAACAACTGCCGCGCGGTCCGTACAATATCACTTTTGGATACAAATACATTACAACTGACGAGGACCAGTGTTTTCAGATCGGTGTTGTATTAAGAGTCGCAGATATTGTCCACGGATGTCGTCCCATCCTGCACGTGGCACCTGATATGTCCCTATGTGTTCCTCCTCCAGAACGAATCAGTGTGTAACACACACAGAGAAATTGCACACTGAGTCCGTTTATGAATTATTCAATTGTGGGCACCACTGGATCGCCTACTGCCAGTTTCATTTGCTGTGATCACAGCAATAACTGACAATTTGTCATGTGTCCGCTGTATGTGGAAGGGAGAAGTCGTACAAAGGGGGATGTCTTACATCGGCAGATAATGAATTTGTTGCTCTTTGTCTGCTAAGGAATGAATAATGATTCTTGAGGAAGACAAAAGGAGATGTCATCTTGGTATAAATACACACTGAATGATGAGTGATTTATGCCAGAACAATTGGTGTATGGATTTTATCCAACATTTTTTTGCATATTGCAACTAAAACGAAATTTTAATTGTACTCGATAATCTATACCAAAACATGTAATACAGTATTTGTATACTGTACTAATATTTAGGTAATACATCTTTTTTTTTACAGTCTTGAACTTGTAGAATGACACATCCTACATCCCATTACTTTGATCACTACACATAACCATAAACTTAATAGCATAAGACATGAAACTCTAAAAAATATATAAGAAAAATGAGATGGAAGCACAAAATATCTAAATAAGTAAAAATGGCCAGACAAACAAAAATTAACAAATAATATCCTAAATAAAAATATTATATATCTATAATTTCATTTCAAACTAAGATTAGCCTTTCATTCTTCATAAGAAAATCACACATCCATGTAAAAATCCCTTGAGCTTTCAGTTTTTAATCTATCTATTCTGCTTTTTAAAAATAATAATTTTAAAATCTCTCTACTTTGATGAAAGATTTTATCATTAAATGTAATATTTTAAAAACAAACACGACAAAAAGCACTTCTTTACACTTTACATAAATTGTTCAGAATCTGATCGATGTCCACAAATGATGAATCAGATGTAACCAGGGAATATTTCTTTTCAGTTTTATGGTTTAACTTCAGTCAAATACACACTTCTTGCACTCTTTAAGACTCGAGGTGGGAAAATCATGTCCCATCGATAACATACTCTTCAGCAATGGAGATAAAAATACCAACACTTGCTTGGAATTCAAGTTCAATCATCATGAAAGAGGAATGTTAGAGATGTTTTATGTGCAAAAACAGTTTTATGCTTGGAAACTGAAAGGGTAAAATCTGCATAACATCAATACAACACTGCAATCTAATTGACGAGTTCCATGGTCTCTAACAAGTTAAATAAAAGATGGTGGATGAGAAATGGTACGTGTCATGGAGTTTTGAGAGGAAGGATACACTTTGGATATATCTAAGCAAATAAAAAACTAAACAATATTTACGTTTGAAAATTGAGAGAATTTCAAAAATTCAAAAGATGCAGAATGAACAATTTAAAACAAATACATATCACAACCACCAGTTGACCGTGGACTAGATGCTTTGACTCGATTGGCCCAACATGACACACACACCCACCTGCTATGTCATTTCTCACACTTACTCCTGAATATACCGATACACAAAATGTGACACTATGTGAACTAAATCCTTGGACAAGACCCTCTACCTCACTTGTCCTGCAATGATATATAAACTTGATGGTGTTACAGACCTACGCACGGAAGAAAAACACTTCCAATAGAACCATCACCAGCCCCAGTCATGAATACTACAAAGAATCGTCACCAGGTCCAACCATAGATACTATTATTGCTGGTGTCTCCCGAAACAAAACTACCTCCACAAATTCATCCACTGTCACGATGAAAGGTATTTGATAGGCACAAAATGTTGATGACAATAGATGTTGATATCACAAGGTGTTGATAGCACAAGATGATGATGAGACAATGTACTGATGGCCCAAGGTGCTGATGGCCCAAGGTGCTGATGGCCCACAGTGCTGATTGCACAAAGTGTTGATGGTACAATGTACTGACTGTACAATGTACTGACTGTACAATGGCACCGACCAAAAAATGTTCCGACAGTATGGTATGGTCTGATGTTACAGAATGCTGATGAGTGCATCCAGCAGTTGTAGCAGTTGCTCCCACAGCGCTTCAAACATTGTGAACTGGGTAATGGGTCCGGAACGCCTCCCCTCCCACACTAATTCATGTCCTTCAGACGGCATGCTGGCACCATGCCAGACACTGCACCCAACTCACAATCACATATTATACACAACAAATTGATTCCATTTCTCGATTCAATATTCCGCCCCCCCCCCCCCCCCCCAAATGCCTTGCACCTATTGGACATTTATTTGTTTGTTTGTGGGTGGTGGTGGCTAGTGGAGGTCCTCATAAATTGTCAAATGTGTTTGTTCCAGTGCTAGTAGGACAGTCAATGAAGATACATGCACTGTGGTCTATAGTTCATTGGGATGTATTTTTAAAAACATGTCTTTGGGATTTATAGCTGCTTTTCAATATTTTGTGCAGGTTTCCGGTTTATGGCAGGAGGAAACCTGCATTACCAGCCGGTACCATAACTCTATGCCATACCTCTGCAATGCGGCAAGTCAATGGGATGCTCGCCCCTACAATAACCTAAGCCCTTGAGACATACCCCTACAATGCCCTAAGCCTTTGGGAAACCCATCCCCAGAATGCCTAAGCCCTTGAATCAGCCATCCCTACAATGCCCTAAGCCCTTGAATCAGCCATTCCTACAATTCCCTAAGCTCTTGAGACACAAGCCCTACAATGCCCTAACCTATTGGAACACCCATCTCTAAGCCCATGGGTCAGCCAGTCCTACAACACAGCGATAGAAACTTACCTTTAAACTTACTAGCCCAAATAGTCATACAAATAACAAATGTTTACAAAAAACATGAATTTCTAGTAGCCCATAGGATACCATTAGCATTGGAAGAAATTTTCCCGGCTAGTGGGCTAGTGTTAATTTCTTAGCCCTTAGGATACCTTTAGCATTGGAAGAAATGACCCAGGATAGCGGGCTAGTGTTAATTTCTATCCCTGACAACGCTCCCTCATGAAGGCCCAACTCAAGGTCCTCTAATCCCCTAGAGGGAGCTCTTGAGGTCAGGGTGACACTGACATACATATTCTCTGGATCACTTCTGGTGAATTACTCAGCGATTCATTCATGAGGCAAGTTTACACATGCAGATGGCTGATGAGGGTTCCGACGCCATTGCCACGTGGGGGCACTAAATCAGACGCTACTTGCCTGATCAATACCTTACCAAATACCAACACCGATTGGAGATGTACGCCAGGGTATCATTTCTCGAAGCCCTTGCATCTACATTGAGACTGTAAGCGCTCCCGTAGTGATCTCTAATACATGGCGATCGGGCGCTGACGAGAGCGCTATGGTCTCACAGATGAATTGAGAGCTTCGAGAAAACATCTGGAAAATATACGATTTTAAATTTAAATTTTAAATTCCAGAAGATGCATTGGTGAGCTGGAACATCTTTTGGAATATGACTTTGCAATAGGAAGGCCCATTGTTTTTGGGGAAAGAAATGTATTATTTTAAATTTTGATGACATTGTAGTTTTACATTGCCTATTAATGTCAATATTAATTGATTTCATCAGCAAAGAATTGCAAATTATCATTTGGCTCCTCTTTCCCTCAATCCGTATGATATAGAACAGTTAAGTACTATTCCATTGGTTTGACAACGATCCATTACATATGACCAAATGTATTGATCAAAGTCCAGATAAATTCATCATTTTGTTGGGGGGGAATCTAAATTTTCTTGGCACTTTTTCTCTGAAGAGTGATGCAGGCTACATACAAAAATAGCTAGAAAATATCAATCATTCTGGTACATTTTCGATCTTGGTTAATCTCAATCAATCTCAGTCAATCTTTGTCATCCTAATGACAAATGTAATCACAGATATGATTTTGGTGAAGATCAATCAAACACGACCTCAAAGTTGACCATTTGTACTTTTCTGTAATCGATATGTACCACCCTTGATATAATCAATATGTACCACCCTTGATATAATCAATATGTACCACCCTTAAAATAATCAATATGTACCACCAAGAGATCATCAATATGTACTACCCTTGATATAATCAATATGTACCACCCTTGATATAATCAATATGTACCACCATTGAAATAATCACTATGTACCATTAAGAGATAATCAATATGTACCATTGTTGAGATCATCAATATGTACCAGCAAGATATCATCAATATGTACCACCCTTGAAATAATCAATATGTATCACCAAGAGATAATCAATATGTACCAACAAGAGATAATCAATATGTACCAACAATATAAATAAAATCAATATGTACTACATTTGATACAATCAATATGTACCACCTGTTAGATCATCAATATGTACCACATTAGAGCCAATAAATGCAAATTTGTACACAATTCAAGCTTACAGCCAATAAATGTACTTTCTCTAATCAAGAATGTCGTATTATTTCATACACAATTCTACAATCATCACTGTCTGGATTGTCCCCAATGTATATTTCTGACTTTAAACAATCTCAAGCGTCAGATTGCTTAATACAGGAAACTTGTTCCATGACAGAAAATCAGAAATAATCGAACGGAAACATTTCTTTTGTTATTTCTGATTTTCTGTCGTGGAACATTTCCGTTCGATTCCCTGAAGAGCGAACATAATGGAAGAGTTCCATCTTGCAGCAAAATTGCAGTAGAACAACCTGACAGAACATCTCCCTAGCGAGCAATGTTCTGCACTCTCGATGCAATTTAAAATGTCCCAAACAGCTTGAACAATTGCGAGATATGAATTACGCATACTTCCAAATGGAACAGCAATCTGATGGAACCATTAACTTCTATTCCCAGTTATAATAACGGAACAACATCCAGATTAAAACAAATCCCGGAGAGCTCGGATCAAGGGGAGACAACCACATCTTGGCTTTTCATGATTAGGCGTTTGATCCTTCAGATCAGAAGATGTTAGTTTTCACAATATTTCCTGATTTGTTGTCTACGTTTGTCTGATCAAAGTCTGTACTAATTTGATCTGCTCTATTCTCAGAGAACGCTGTCAGTTGTATGACTTGGATCATCCATTTGTCAATGCTTGCTCTCTTCATTAGGAGAGAACACACACACATGCTATCTTGCCATTACCAGTGTTGCTTGATACAATGATTGCATCTAGTCTGTGTCTTTGACAGTATTAAGGTGTAGCTTGACCGAGTGTTTCATAATTTGTTTCGATCTGAGAAGTGGCCAAGAATGAGAACTAAACTTGGAGTGCACTCATCCAGAGCCTCATCCAGTTGATGTCAGATTTTAGGGACCCACTACAAATGCAAGTCTGGTTGCATGTACCACTTCTATCACTACAATAGTTTTAGATAATCATATTCTCAAGACTATACGTACCACTGTTTCATGCAATGGACTTACACTTGTAGTGGGTCCCTAAAATTTGACTACAATAAAAACAAGATTACTGAATCTTTTGAGTACGAATTTATGCTCAAGCTCAAATTCTATATTGGGATTTGTGAACAAAACCTCGAGTTGAGCATGAGTTCGTACTCTAAAAAGTTTCATTATCTCTGGGTAATTTCCAAAGATTTTTAGGCTGCCCAACATTGAACTCTGTATTAAACCTGCAATACTTGCAGCACATTCTGGACACTGTTGAAGTAAACCTGCTAGCAGATGTTGTTGTTTTGTATTTTGGGGTTTAGAGCTGCTTTCAAGATTCCTTCACATATCACAGCTTGTCAGTTTAGGGCAGGAGGAAACCCACAACATCTGTAGTGCTGAATGTTGCAGTAAACCTGCGATCACTGACTGGTACTGACAGACCGAGGAGCATGTACTGGTAAACCAATGATGACACCTGTACACCTATAAGCATACAGAAATTGCATCCCATTGCACTGAGAAACTCAGTATGGGAATGAAATTCAACCTACCACTGACTGTGGTAATGCATTGCATGCAAAATGTCATTTGTGTTATTTTAATTTTAATTTTTTTAAATTGGGGTTTAGAGTCGCTTTCAAGATTCTTTCACTAATATCACGACGTGTCAGTTTAAGGCAGGAGGAAACCTGCAACATCTGTAGCACTGAATGTTGCAGTAAACATGTGAGCACTGGCTGGTACTGACAAGACCAAGGATGATAACTGCATTGCCACTCTACAGACATCACATCCTATCAATATCGCGTCAGAAAAGTAACTTTCGCGAACATTGATGCCGGGCTCCCTGGGCGGTATTTGAACTTGGAAAAACCTCATCTCCGAAGTCCAACGTTCTACCACTGCGCTACCACCCGCCCCTGTTACCATAGTGACCATGATTCCATATTTGGTAGTAGTGTACTACATTGTATTCTTTAAACTGAAGGAAATACTTCATATTTACTGAGAACAGAGTTGCTCTCTGGTCATTCAACATTGTTTTATGCCACAGAAATGAGGATAGAAAATTACTATTACAACGCTGAGATATAACTTTAACAATTCTAATGTACATAATATACAATGAAATGATTGCACAATAAAGAAGCACTTCTATTGCCTCCAATCTATGACACACATATTTACATTTTGACTTGAACAAAGCATAATTATTGGAATGAAACACGAATTTGTAATAACTACTTAACCTATCTTCATGAATGTCTGGTAACATTATCTATACAAGTTTGATAGTTGGCTTCACAATCTTCTTCTTCTACCAGAGCTGTACTACATTAAATTAGCAGAGAAGTGATACTTACAACCAGGACAAGGAGGATGTTGGGGAAACATTAACTTTCTGTTGTACATCAGACTGGTACCTGGACCTTTTTGGCACACTCTATATTAATATATTTGTGATTATATAAAAAAGAAAAGAAGACTTTTTACATCCTCGATGATAATTTCTAACTGCTTACTATGCAGTTAAATGACAGTGTTCCCCAGATATAACACTCCCTCAATATAACACATGACGTGAAATTATAATTAGATGATCCATCTCCACAGATTTGACAAGACTGAGGTTAATAAACTTATTCATGCCATGCACATACAAAACTAATGACCTTGAATGTAACTAACACTGTCAATTCTTATATGATATTAATGTGACAATCCAATAGATCCAATCAGTATGTGTATTTGACCTTGACCTTCCTCTTGACAAGGACAGACAACGAGAGTCACAGCTTCCTTACACAGCAGTTTAGTCATGATAATATTAACAAAACTTATGTAATAAACAATAGTGGATTAGATAATAAGTTAAGAGTGTATTGTTGATTAACAACATGATAGTATTTCACCAATATGCCATGGTTAGATAAGAAGTTAATTATTGCTCTCTTTGATGGGAATAATTATGTGAAGTTGATCAGGGTAACTCAAGGTTATATGACCACATCACAAAATACATTAATATGGAAATAAGTTGATATTGTATTTACACTTGGTCCCTGTAGAAGACACCCCAGTCATTTGTGTGTACACTTGTCAATTCAAAAGCAGTATTTCATATTTTCCTAGAAAATGTTCATGTCAAATTCATAGTACACATTCATTTTGTTTTAATAACACCACAGTATACATTAATTGTACAATCTACTTAGCTCTATCTACACATTCCATTTTGCATACAAGCAATTAACTATCACAGTCTTACAAATGGTACATCACAAAAACATCATATTCAGTTTATGTCAAGTGCTTCATATACATAATATATCAATTGGAAAAGTCAGATTAACTACACACTAACAAGTAGAATGTTGCCATCTACATCATGGTCTGTTTATATCATCAATATTAAAACTAAATCTCTAAAAGGCTGTTTGACATTGTCATTATGGATATGTACATTAGAGCTGAAACAAATAGCAAAAATTATATTTAGAATATTCATTTGTAAGTATTCTATTCGTAATTGAGTGAGTGAGTGAATTATTGTTTGACGTTAGCGGGAATCTTTCACCCATATGTGACGATTGAATATTCGTTTGAAATCAACAAAGTGACATTTCCGGTCATATTGTCAGCCTATTGATAAAAAAAAAAAACATTGTCACACATCTTGAATGTTCGGTCAGTAAATTTCAATCATTGTGTAACAGGTATTGCGACATCGATGCAAAAGTGTTCCAATATTCCAATGTTGTTTTACTATTCAAATATACGATAATTTAATATTCATTCGTGAATATTCGACAATTCATTTCAGCTCTAATGTACATTAACATTAATAAATTTAGATAGTACTAGTATGTGGAAATGGAATTCCTGCTCCTGGTATTGCAAATAGATCCAATAAGATTTATCGTTAATAACATTAGTAAAGATTTTATGAAATAGGTGAAAACAGTGAAACTATCAACATCCTATGAATAGTGATGCTGTCGGCCTCAACACAACAACCTCTCTCCAGCTGTACGATGTCTTTGTGTTAAAGTATGTCTACTACAGTTTTTAAAGACAGCATGCATCCTCATAGAGAATGATAACAGTCTGTTGTCTCCTGAATTTTGTACTCGTTGCTCAAAAGATAAAACTTAATTCCTTTGGTCTTATGCATGTATTCAATATATATACAGCCTAGATGGTAACAAAGTGAACGTGTCCATTTCATTCAAGCTCTCTCATGAAGGTCAGCACTATGTCACATATTGGAAGTCAGCAAATTTACAGATGTCAAAGGGAAGTAACTCTGAAAGTCCATCTCTATGATTGGAGGTGTAAATCACATATATGCAGACAACTGTGGACAGTTGATGTTGTGTACTGCTGGAGGTGGGCGTGGCTCTACACATTGATTGACAGGTGTCAATTCCTGGTCGCACCCCAGATGATTAGTGACAGCACACAAATGACGACTGCCAGGATGATTAGGATAATACAAGTTTTCCTCCGAGACTTTTTCTGTAAGACAAAATATAGCTGGTATTGCACTCACTGGAGGCAGAAATAGAGTTTCTGGTTTAACTGCTAACAAAGGACTGCTATCATCATTTGAGGTCAGTCAGTGATTATGGAGTTTAACATCGCTGCAGGAATTAGTATATTGATAAGTACAACACATTGGGGAACTTTACATGCAGGAGCGAATGGTGAATTTGAGTGGATGTGATAGGTAATCTACATAATTCTCCATAAGACTATTTTGGAATCTCACACAGATTGAAAAACTGTGACAAGTGAAAAATATAAAACAATCATTCGAAGCACAAACACATACATTAATAACATAACAAGCATAAATCAGTGAATGCAAAATAAATTAATAAAGGAACTGATAAAACTCCACACACTTTCCCCAACATGCCTTTTAGTAGGGCCGTCACGATTCGCTGATGCACCAATTAATATTCATTTTTCTTCTAACATCGCAATACGTGATTCACGATATATGAATCGATTCATAATTCTATTGTAGATAGATTTTAAAATACATGTTCAAATAAATACATTTAGCTTTTCGTTAAAAAAATACCCACCAAACTATTGAATCCATATACAGTGTATCCCTAATATTCTAAGCAAATTAGTTGATCTATGACGATGTTCTTGAAAATGTTAATATCTTACCTATATATTGTGTCATGAGAGGACTACTATTTGCTCCCCAAAGTAGCCCCAAGGATGACAGCTATGATAGCTAAGACAACAAGCACAATAATGAAAATACAGCACTTTTTTCTCCGGGCTTTAGACTGAAATAAATAAAAACAAAATAAAACGCATCTACAAATAAAACATTAGACCACCACAAATACATTGACACTACATGCAGTAATGGAAGAAATATAGTGCCATTTATGGGTTCTATCTAAAAACTACATTGATGGAAAACTAAAAATGATAATTGGTTCAATTTACAAAAAAAATCTAATCCCTGTGGTTGGCAAACATAATTAAAATTCTGGGTTTGGGTTCAAATGAAATTTTCCATTGTTGAATTTCACTAACATCAGCACATTTCAAAACACCATATATTAATCTCCTAATTATTACACTACTGGTGAGATATCACCCATGTCATAACTGTTCCGAGTTATCTAACTAGTGTAACATCGCTTTTCCGCTATATATATATATATTTATATATATATATATATATATATATATATATATATATATGGTGGTATTACTTTTGTGATTTTTAGCTGGTGTGTCGTCTGAGCATCAATGTCTGGACAAATGTCATCAAGATATTCATTTTCTTGTATGTTTGTTGTATTTGTCATCGACATATCTGGATACATCTCGTGAGACAGTCCATACAGTGTTCTAACAACACAGGTTTATTTGTTAGTCATCAACTGTTCATCAGCTGTTCATGTAGCCAGACAAAAATATCTGTGCAAAGACAGTGTATCGGAGTTATCTCCCGTTGGTCATACTTGCAATACAATGTTCAAGTATTAAAAGACTTGATGAACACTATCACAATTGTTATTAAAACTATTTTGAATTCACTATTTCCGTGATGATTTTGAAGTTGTATTTCTCTTAAATATGTATTTATGAATACACAATGAAACATGCGTCAAGCAGTCTAGCCACTGTACTCATGTATTCATGGGCGTGCTATAAACGAACTGCCACATGTTAATCAGCTGGTCATTTGCATGTCAGGGTTGGTAGTGTAATAAATAAAATTGTAAACTCGCTTGCGTGTGATACTATTTTTATGAAAGCTGGTCAGATACCAAAACCATTCACTCATTTCATAAAAATGGTATGACACGAAAACTTGTTTAGTATTCTCTAATTATGTGCTGGTGTCATACATGCAACTGGTAGCCAGTTAACTAGAACCAAGACATGCTCATACAATAGCCTCATGTCCCATGGTTACGAAAACCTTATTTTAGTACGACTTCACATGGAACTCAAAGTCTTATGTTTAGATCCCCATGTAAATTTTCAGTTGAGCATGAAATCATCCTCAAAAATGTTTCGTAACCTTGGGGCCAGAAGTCTAAACAAAAAAAGGAAAGTAACTAACATGTACACATGGTGAACAAACAAACACACACAGCACTACAGAGAGAGGAGGGGGGTCTGACCTGGTACGTCGCTGCCTTGGATAGCTGCTGAGTTCCTTCCTCCACGTGTATCTGGGTAGACTCGATGTTGGCTTCTATGCTGTCTGTTAGAGCAGAAACATCAGTCAACTAGTGCAGCCTCGGACAAACAATACCACTCAAGACTGGAAATGTTTCCTATTGAAGCTACAGTCAAATAGTAAATAACGTACCAGTCAAGACTTGAAATGTTTACTATATATCCTCCCCTACATGCAATTAAAAAAAGATTGTGCCTAGGGCATGTGCTATACACTGTACTTAAGTGATATTGTAATGGTCAGCTTATGGTGGGAGGACAGCCTGTAGTAGTATTGTATAACGGAAAGACACATAGCTGGTACAGATAACATCAACGATCATAACTATACATGATACAGACATTCCATCGAATCCAAGCATACCACTACTACCAGTCTACTCTACGTTTTTTGTTTTTGTTTTTTTAAATTGGGGTTTAAAGTCGCTTTCAAGATTCTTTCATTTATATCATGACTTGTCAGTTTAGGGCAGGAGGAAACCCGCAACATCCATAGCACTGAATGTTGCAGTAAACCTGCGAGCACCGGC
>JAUTBT010001847.1:0-10425 GCA_032361225.1 Lepetodrilus schrolli
TGTGTATGTATGTGTGTGTGTGTGTGTGTGTGTGTGTGTGTGTGTGTGTGTGTGTGTGTGTGTGTGTGTGTGTGTGTCTGTCTGCTTGTCTGCGTAACCGTGTGTCATGACACAATATGACTGGATGTTTTAATCTATTGTCTAAACATGTAATTTATTTTACATACAGATGAGACTTTAGAATATTCTTATTCTTCTCCTCCTCTTGCTCCTTCTCCCCTACACATGTATACTGTATAGTTCTGCCATGAACTATTACAACGCGTTCTCGTACGTTAACTATAACAGTTCAGGGCAAAACTATACTTTAATTTACTATATCTAGGGGTAGACCGTTCTCTATCCCTTAATTATTACACCGGTATGCGATACATTTGAGGGTTAAATTGAATGTGTTTGTAATCCATATGTAGTCTACATTTGATTCATGTTTCTTACAATTCTATACAGGCCAACTAGTATTAATGCAACATACTCAACATAACTGTAACATGTACATACATTAATATTTCCTCTATCGATGTCGAAGACATACTTCCAAAACAAACATATTTATAAAGAAAATCTTGATGTCTAAATATAAAAAGGTAAGACTTAGATTATTCGAATCTATTTTGATGACATCACCGGGAGCTAAAACTACCCCTCGTGAATAAGTGCAGTGCGTTGACAGGGAAACACTGTACACACGCGGTACATGCACCGCGCCGACAGCTCTCCGGAAACTTCATTTAGATTCCTAGGGACGACACAGTCATGATCCCGTGACGGTCAAATCAGTGTCAGGGTTAGCACCAGTAAACAGATTTTACCATGAAAAGCTCATTTATTCAATGCTAGCTGTATACTGAATTCACATGCGACAGATCTAGAGAAAGGATCATGTGTGTGTGTTCGCATCATAACCCCCTCATTGACTACGAACACTGACATTTTTAGTATCCTAAAGTTCTGTATTTCGTTTTTCGCTCGATCGTCATTTAACTCTCTCCCATTTTACTCTCTCCATGCTTGAGGCAAACGGAGATGCCCTGAAGAGCAGTACCTGTGCATAATCCAGCATATTTTTGTTCATTCATAGACGTTGTACATAATACTATAATGAATGAAGATAGGCAAAAACGCTAATATCTTATGTAAATACCGCTTCTCATAAATACATATTTTACATAATAAAGGTTTCAGTAGAGTACAAAGAAATATAAAGAAATGCTAACAACTTCAAGAGACCTAAAGTATAAAGTTACACATTCATAGCTGGTGGTGGTGGTGGGGTTTACTGCTTTGACAGTCGCCTTCCAGCGTAGCTGATTTCGGCAGACTGGTCCCTCCTTGGGACGTATGCGTCTCACAGCATAGAGTTGGAGGACTATGACAATCATAGTTACACAATCATAGCTATGACAGCTGTAACACATTACATTGTAATGTTCTCATACATTTGCATATTACGTTATATACAAAAACAAACAACAACAAAAACCTTTCTGAACTGTATTTACAGTTTATCTTGTAATGTATCGATATACTATAACATATACATCATCAATACATCGTCATAGTCTAACGTCGGGAGTCTATCGCCAGAATACTTGAGAATATGGTTAGCTAAAACTATTGTAGCGATAAACGTGATTCATGCAAACAGACTTACATTTGTAGGGTTCTCCGAAAATTTGACTTACAATCAATTGTAGCTACAATTGCCCCACGGGTCATGTTACCAAAGCTTCGTCAAATAGGCCTAGTATACGTAACGAGATCGTTAAAGGAATACAATCACGGTTTGTTGACATATGTCCTGGTCAAACGTATTTTTACTTGAACTTATGTACATTTGATTTGTCTACACAAGTACATTGGACAACAAGCTACATTTTCCCGCATGCCCGACCGGTTTTCAATATTTTCATATTTTCTGTAGTTTTTGTCTCGCGACAATAAATACAAACATTTTCATCGAGTCACGAAATGAAAACGAAACAAGGCAATTTAGGTGTTTCCCCTTTACAAAAATTACGACCATATTCAGGTTGTTACCGGAAGTTTATACTGGCGATTCAAGCAAAGTCCTATATCGGGGGGTTGCAGTGGAATGTTGCCTACCATACAGCGGTTGAAATCATTTAAGACGTACACACCTGATTTGTATGTCCATTTAAAGCACTATATAGCTGGATAAGAACTAGCCCAAAACGAGCATTAATATCTGTGATTGCATGCCTTTAACCCTTCGTGGAGGAACATTTGCAATTTTTTTATTTTATTCATTCAAGAAAATAGGAACCATTTTGTACAGTTTAAACAGAAATAACATTGCTGATATCTCAGATCGCAGTCTTTTATAGTCTTTGGTCCTGGCAGATGCATGATTTGGACTTGTGCAACAAAATTACTCTCATGATTGATCAGAATATCCAAAATGTGCCGGTGGTCTATTTATATACATTATACATGTTCTATATATTTATTGTATATACATAGTCTCTCAATAATCCGTAGTGGGTGACTCACTTTTAATACTACAATGTGTTTTATGTATTTTTATTGTACCATATGTTATATGTGTTACGGTAGTAAACACGAGGCATTAGTGAACTTTTGTTCATATACAATTATACTGAATGATGTATGTTAGGAACTATTTCTGACCACAAATACTAATTATTTACAATAGTATACCTGCCGTAATCAAACCTTGCAGGTTTTGGCAGGTAAATACATAACATCTGGACTAGACATTATACAAGAAATTCTTTCAAGATAATGAAAATGGCTAAATTCAGGACATACAACCTCACATAATAAGAACAGATTACAAACACATAGGCTTACTACGTATGAACGGAGGGCAGTCCATTAAAACGTGACTTTCATCTTCCACCTGATCAAAAGATACTCTAGTAATATTCTCAAGTATTGTAGCGATAAAAGTGTTTCATGAAATGGACTTACACTAAGTACTAGTATATAGCGGTTCCCTAATCCTTGACTTACAATCATCTGTAGCTACAACTGGTCTGAGCGACTGACCACAGAGTCTGTCTCACTAAAGGTTTCACCAAAACCTGTACTTTTGATTGTTCATACAAGTTTATTGGTCTAATGAAATTCATTTTATGAATGTATTATAGAAATACAAATACTTTATATATACTTCCCCGTGACAGCCTATAAGTCACCAGATAAGAATGGATGATCGGACCCTATTCATCCTAGATTTGTATAATTGTATTCCCTTTTCAAGCCGTAAATGTTCATGTGTCGCCTTTATCAGGAATCAATGTAAATTTCCGTGTATTCTGTCTACTGTATACATGCTTTCAAATTCAACGCGGTTAATTTTCGATACACAACCCCCACAATGCTTTTTCTTGTGACTAAGAGGTCGTGGTAACATTTATCATAAATCTAAATTTAGACAGTTATTCTATCGGAATATGGACTATAGTAGGTATATATACAAGATAGCGCAATAGTATTAATGCGATTTACTAGCAATACACTGAAACCACGAGGTATACGAGCAATATACTGAAGCCACGAGGTATACTGGGTATAGTAATATGTCACTAGGATAATTAGGCTGCATGTTTACACTTTTCCTTTCAAAGATACAAGCACCACAACCACTGCTAACAAAGGACTGGCGTTTATTACATTTATTAAAAGATTATATTTAATTACTAGTTCTATAAGGGTCGGCTGAACCGCTGTAATACATTAGACCGCTATCTGAAATAAACGTGACAGCTGCAGGCGATGATTTCCAAGAAATCCAATCAGACCATTCACCGATATTGTCATCACGGCATAATACATAAAGCGAAAGTACATTAGTCGACATCAACATATTAGTTCAGTATTCTTGGAATGTGCGGCACACTGATCTGCGCTGCGTTTGTTTTTATAGCCACGCCTACCTTTATCTAGGCGCGACCATCGACCGAACTAACTCCCTAAAACTGACAAAACCAAAGATCACAGGAAATTATCTGCTCTCGCAAAACAATTTATTGCAAGCTTGCTGTAATTATATACACGCTTTCTTCTCGAAATTAAAAAAAAAAAAACACACCAAAAATGCAAACTTGTATCCGTCTCTCCGATGTTTCACCGATATGGTTGACCCGATTTTCTCAATTAAAAACTCCCCGCAATTTTTTGGAGGATGTATAACTTAAAGATTAGTAATTCTTTGAATAAGTTAATTTAGAATTGTGATATTTGAGGGTTACGTACCATTATTAAGACGGGTGCATTTGATTAAAGTGAAGATAAAGTATGTTTTGTTTTGTTGAACAGTAGTGCACTTCAAGCAAAACCATAATGCAGAAAATGTTTGCGAAAGATTTTACCAAATTTTACCTTCAGTACACACACACGCGCGCGCACACACGCGCACACACACACACACACACACACACACACACACACACACACGTCATATGTCTTACCAAGAAATTGATCCAGTATTAGGAGTGTGGCAATTTCTGGGTTGGGCTATGAATATAGTAGACTATCCGGGGATGGGTGCATGAGAACAGTTGGTATTATCAAGTGCATAATGGTGGTGCACTACCAGTGGAGTCATTTACAGGTGCAGTCAGAGTATGTATAGTGTATACACACGGGGACTTGTAGAGCGGGCCCAGTGCATCTGACTTGTCAAAACCAGTCAACCTAATCCTTTTTTCACAACACTACAATCTGTGAGTATACAGACGCTTCTCTGGACTAATTCAGCGCACCTTAGTGTATATAAGGCGGTCATCTATTTTTAGAACCGGAGACTCTTCCCTTCTATCTCGATCTATCGATTTGTCGAAGCTTATGTCTTCAGATTTTCGTGAAAATACAACACATTGTCAAGTACATGTGTTACTGCTGTTTCTCAGAATCTCACATGTGTGCGTTGCCAGGCGGACTAGTTTTCCTTGGTATCGGCGACAAGTGACGTGCGCACAACCAGCATTTCCACGAAACGGGAAATTCCCTGGAAAGTAAATATACTTCTGAGAACTCTCGGCATGTGGATGACTACCTTTTAGGGGAATTAGGCGTGTGTGTATAGTTCTGACGTTACGGCAATGGCTTCATTCAGTATAACTGTGTCTGTCAACAGATTTACACATGAGCTGGTCGAAAACACAGTGAAACGAGTATTACCATTCTGTTTAATATCGGAATGCCTCCTTCAATTGTTTTCAACATGTGTAACAGCGGATCTCACAGAAATAATGGGTTAAATGGCAGTACAGCCATCCCCAGCGTAGAAGAGCACAGACCCAACAAGACCCTGGATTGCGTCCTATATGACAAACATTCTTCCAAAGACAAGGCTGAGGTGCCTACACAGATTAAGGATTACATATACCAAAAAGTTACGTCACAGTGCGATTTCGATGTCGTGACTAAGAGTTTGCGCTGTGCCATGGTCTGTGGGTGGTACTACGAAGACTGCAGTAGTCAGGAGGCAAAGGACATTCTTAGAGGACAGTCTCTTGGAACTTTCCTAATGAGAAACAGCTCCGATCCTAAGTATTTATTCTCACTCAGTGTGAAAACGGAGAAAGGACCCACCAGTGTTCGGATCCGATATTCTCACGGACTTTTTCAAATGGACTGTGAAGATCATTTAAAGGGAAAGCTACCAAAATTTGATAACGTCGTAGGTCTAATTAACTTCCACGCCTCTCTTAGCAACAATAGAATGTTCAGAGACTGTCGCTGGTTGGAGCGGTCAGGCAAAAGAGATATGGCAGTTATTTTAAAGAAACCTAAGAAAAATCAAATATCTGGTTTACAGCATTTGTGTCGACTCTCCATCAACTCGTCTCTAAGAAACGTTCACATGCCTGAGATCTCCACCAGGAAATTGCCCATTCCACTCCCTATGCAGATATACCTGGAAGATTATCCGTATATATTATAATAATACTGATATTTAGTATAGCCAATGTGCAATGTATTGGTTTGTGGCAAGGATGCCACCACTCTCACGTGGAGATATGATGCATGACTATCACACCTAGCGGTGAGTGAGTGCGACAACAGGGCCGATGTAAAGAAAGAAAAACAAGATATGAATTACCATTGATTTCCACGAATGTGAAGCTGAATTTCCAGAACAGAAAAGGGAAGCTCCTAACGGAAATCTCCATGAAGGCTGGTGTATAAACAACAACGGAACGATAAAGTGAAATACACTGTGAAGGTATATACGTCAACAGTAATATGTGTATAATATGCATATATCTCTGCGTAAAGTATGCATATATCTCTGTATATAATATACCAGGTATATCTCTATATAATATTCAGATATATGTATAATATACAGAAATATCTGTGTATAGTACACATATTGCTCTGAGTATAATATATCAGATATCTCTGTGTATAATATACAGATATGTGTATATATATATACCTCTGTGTATATGGAGACTGTGTGATGATAACTCGCAATGTCTTGAATCTCGTGGTATATATGTGTATACACGTTTACACGTCGGAATATGCATTCAACACGTTTACACATGCTTGCAAAAACATACCACCGTTACTATCAAAATTGTGATAAAGTAATAATAATGAGTATATTGGAGATTATTAATACGTGTGATGTGTTTCGAGGAAAAGACTTATGATGTAATTATACCAAGCTATCCACTGACTTCGTATGTTATTTATTACAATAGATGCCATCAGCTATTAATGTCTTTATTGCATAGATGTCGTGCTATTCATTTATTAAATAGCATTCTTGTTGAATAACCACGATACTGTCGAGATCTTTCAATTTGATATCTGCACAATCTTTAAAGTGTTAAATATTGTATAAATAGTGTATGTAATATAGTACTATTACAATGTGTGCATGCTGATGTGATTGTGTGGAAAATGAAGTAAAATGACAAGCGTTTGTATAGCTTTAAGATTTGTAATGCATTTGTTAGAATGCAATGATGGGCCAGTACTGTATATATTTGTAATTAAATTATTTCACCTCATTATGATGTACTGCTTATATATCTGCTAATAGGTGAACCATCACTTTGTGTCACGGATGGAACACTGGGCTTTCGTGGCATCATTTTTTATTTTTCTTAATCTTGTTAATTACGTAACCTTCAAATTACAAGGGGTCACCGGTAACCCCTGGAGCTCTAGAGGGTTAATATTACAACCATTTATTTTGTATGTTTGTGTATTGCTATGTCGATGGATAGTATTATCTGTTTTACTATTCGGAACAACTGATATCGTATGATTTCTTGCATACTATTACATCAATTGTTATTAAGGCCATACAAGCGACCACAATACGTGAATCATAAGGGTAAACCATCGAAGATTATCGCCGTTGTTGTTCCCATTTCAAACCGGCTAGAGGAACAAACCAGTTTCGTAATTAATTTTTTGTCCATTTTTTTGTGAACTCTTTTGTCGGAAGAATTTTAGCTGCATCACGGCATTGTTCAACAGCGAAATAAACTGGTTCCAAATCACTGCGATGAATTTTTGTTTCCTCAGTTTGCCGTCTATTAGAGACTGATTGTTCTTTAACAGGCGCCACGTATGAATAATCGCGAGTCACCCCACCCATGAAGTCTGTGGAAATATCAGGATTTGCACCATGTGACCTCAATATTTGTACACGCAGTAATATGGGAAATCAAATCTGAACTAGTAACGTACAGAACGGGGTGACATTCTCATACGCATACTTTCGGTATGACGTAACCGTTGTCAACCACCGCTCCTTCAATATATAACGCATACAATCAGAATAATTGATTAATAATATAATAATAATTTGTTAAGGCACATTGTTTGGATTATAGTGATGAAATGCAGGATCCTATTTACGTCAAATAGATGTAATGTCAAGGCCTTTAGGGATGAATTTTGTACATAAATTATTCATAAGTAATAATGGTTCCTGGGCATGTGTAAATGTCTGTGAAATGAATCTTATAATGAAATGTTCTTTATGTATTAATAATGACTGCGAGGTTGGGGTGTAGTGGAGTGGTAAGTAGGTTTGGATGTTTATAAAATCTTAAAACTGTATACTCTATACTTGCAATTTCCTGTTCTCATGTGAGTTTTCATTGAAAATAATTCAAAAGTTGACCATTATTCATGAACATTTCATTGGATAACTACCTGCATAGAACACCCGACGTCACGACACGTGGAAGCGGAAGTTGAAGCTAATTAAGGAAACATTAGTATAGCGGAATATAGTTATACACGAAATTTTATCCCATCAATAACCTGTTAATTAATAAAACTGTAAATCTGTGTATTAAGTATATTATACGAGTAAATGTATATAGGCTACTTGTATTGTTAAAGTATTAAGTCACATTATCAATTACGTTGATTACTGCTAATGTAGCCTCGAGGTCAATACAATACGACTGTATAAGGAATATGCTGATTTATAATCCAATACTGTCTTTTCGCAGTAGATATCGCTTTCAAACCACAAGCTATATCTACAGCAATAGGTATCGTTTGACCCAATTCTTTAATATTAATATTACATATATTTTATATATAGACATTATTAGGGAATCCCGATTATGTTGTTGAAATATAATGTCACACGTTTTCTATTTTCACATGTAGAACATGGAACACGGATATAATCGTGGCATTATCTCGCACGTTCGCGCATATACGTAAGGCAAGTGTATGAACGCACACGATTGAGGATGTGGGAAAAGCTGTTTCATTATCTTCGCAACGTGTATTAATTATTTTTGTTGGTTTTACGTTCATAACAATCTTATTAGTAAACACGTCAGCTGCCAGACAAAATAAAATAAAATATAGAAAGAGAAAATGTTTGCAGATGACAAGAGAATGAGAACAGACAGAGAGAACTAGCGGGAAAAAAAAAGAGTAATAATAAGTAACCGAATTATTTATGTAATGTTCCAAGGTCGTGTTACGTTGTTCATATTGTCGAGATAAGAAAGGAAATTTTAGTAATAATAAGTAATAATAAGTAACCGAATTATATATTTAAAGTCGTGTTACGTTGTTCGGATTGTTCATATAAGAGAAGAGCATATTTTCAAAGATATCAGATAGGCTATAATGAAATACTATCTAGGAGATGCCTTAATTCCATTGAAGTTGATGTAAATATGATCTCAAACCTTACACAACGTGTACGGACATGGGTACGCTTGGAGCGTGTATCAATCAGTGACACGCAGTTGAAGTATCGGTTGAATTCACTACTAACAGGCCGAACCCGGAAGTACACACATAATTCAGTATGCAATGTGACCAGCGCGAGGCTCTGTGCGTAATAGAATCGGCTGTTGAACGAATCGACCAACTAGAACGCACTTCCTAGGATAGTGGTATTCCCCTTTAAGTGACACGACCGTATCCTTGATTGCAATATTACATTCCTTTTGTTTTTAGAAAAGTGTATTTTTGTTTGTCAATTTATGCTATGCTCTCATTTTATTAATTATTTAATTATAAAACAAAAATTGAGCAACACACAGCTGGGCCTAATACACGGTCACACACACACACACACACACACACACACACACACACACGGCATTGCTGCTGACCGATTTTATTATATCCCTACTAGAATGACGTATGCCATAGTACACACGCACAATTTGGTTGGTGTACTCCTAGACTATAGTATTCATTGGTTGTCATTTGTATGGTTGTCATTTATTCTACTTAATATATCCATATTTAAGGTTTTACAACCTTTACTTAGACAGGAGTAATTACATCCGGAATATTTACTAACTTGGTAGCCTACAAATCATTCTGGCTCGGGGTTGTAGATTATTTGTAAATTCCCGTTCAATCCGAATTGACTGTCAAGCCGGATTAACATTTGGTGTGAGCAAACTGGTTTGAAAGTGGTTTGAAATGCGTGTAGTGTGAACAGTTAATTCTGATCAAGTCATTCACGTCTGTTAAGGCCGTGAGGGTGAACACGGCATTAGACGGACCTTTCCCTGCAAACATGTCAACCAATCAGATTCCAGTATGACCCGACTATTGTGGTTTTTCTTAGTACAGTATTTATTCCCGTATACTAGTACTGTATTTCCACATCAGCCCACCATGACGGCCACATTTAACCGGATTTCGGATAGGTTCGCACGATATTTTATCTGGTGTTTCCTGATTAGTGATGGATCTATTGCCTGGAACTTCTTTATCAAGTGCATATACATTAGAAAATGCCTTGCCAATATTTCTAGTTTATTTTTACACGAGATATGTATTCTGGTAGTTTTTGAAGTGAAATAATATATTAACCCCGTTGCCGATATCTGAGTACTCAAATACTGTTCATGTAGTTTCCAATAATTACACTGCCACGGAAGTTGCATTTATATTTTAGCAATAATTGTTATA
>JAUTBT010001848.1:0-10424 GCA_032361225.1 Lepetodrilus schrolli
TATGTTTTCAAACATATACGATGAATTTACTACATTCTAATCATATGATCCCTATCAAATTGTGAGTAGTATATATTACATTGGTGTAGAAGCAACAAAGAAAAGATGATATAGTCCCACATTCAACTTCACACTTGAGAATCTGTGCGTATTATATCACATAATTTTGTTGATCACGTGATATTTGACAGGCTTGCCCACGTTGAAGTATAAGAAGTGAATGTGAGTTGTATCATGTGAACAAAAAAATAATGTGACGTAATACAGTTTTAAGTTCAGCGTTGGAAAACTATAATAGCTTACATCATTACTATTACTGAATCTAAATGTACACACCATTTAACATGTTTAAAAAACAATATGTCATGTCAGGCTACAAATATAAATAACAATGTTTGCGTACAATAAATCCGTTTTCGGTTTAAAGTCCAGCCTCTGTTGCACGAACTTTCTGTAAAACCCTCAACAATGGCGGCGGGAAATTTGCCTGCGAGTGGAGAACCGTACATGATAGATGAAATAGTTGATAGATTCAGAAACAACAGTAAAGAGATTGATGACACATCCGTTAGTATTATTGGAAGGTAGTTTTCCACATGATATAAAATAAAGCTAATAACATTGTTCCTATGGATGCTAATAACGGCCGTGTTCTGTAATCAAAATGATACACGGTTGGCCTCTTAAAAGTTGAAACATATCCCAATGCCTGGAAATAAATATTATTTAAAGTCAAGATCTAAGGGAGCATACTCTATATACACGTGAAATGTCGACCCTAAACTGATTTTATATTATAACAGCCATTATTTCTAACATTTATTTCACATCGTGATAGAATCGGTCATTAATTTATGATTAATTGGAAGTCAACATCCTACCAGTTTTACTATGTCCATATTTTACTTACAGTGATATATTTATACTTAAATGCTAACATATTAATCTGTTTCACCAGACTAGACCAACACAATGTCGAGACGTGCACCACAACAATTGTAGACTCCCAAAGCCGGGAACAGCTGACGGTCAACACAGCCCTCGTGGAACCGTTTCCTGCAAAGATCGGATCTCTGTTCCAGTTCATTGGAGAGTTGGACTGTCAGACTGAGCAAGGACTTTCTCTCAAGGCCAGAGTGGTGCGCTGTGTAGACGGTGTGGACATTACAATGTACCGTCAAGCTTTGGCACTTCAAAGACAGTATCTAGCTTCTAGGAATAAAGACTGATCCAGTATCTAGCTTCTAGGAATAAAGACTGATCCACATTGATGTCATATTTAGTGGATTTGCCTTGAAACATGACAATGGTTCTTGTCTTGAAAAATGGCAATGACAACCTTGAAACATGACAATGACAACCTTGAAACATGACAATGACAACCTTGAAACATGGCAATGACTTGGCCTTGAAAATGACCGTGATGACAATGTACCAATAACACTTATTAGAGCTTTAGCTCTTCAGTGACAGAATCTATTGCTTCTAGAAAGAAAGAGCCATGTTAATGTTTTATGCAGAGCGTATTGTCTTGAAATTTGTATCCAAAATGTTTGTGATGATTTGGTGTTTTCTTGGTGTGTTTTTTGTACCTTCATGAAGTGCATCGTACCTTTGTGTATATGGGTACCTCATTTTGAGAGATCTGAGACACGTCTCAATAAATATCTTGTGTATATATGGTCCCAAACATGATGAATAATAAACATGACAAAGATAAATAAATACATTTAATAACTGTCATATATGTCTACTGGTGAATATGATATTTATCACGAATATGGGGTGCTGAATACAAATAATTATTCATAATTATATGAACGAATTAGAATGCAAATAATGAAAAACAGTAAATTAAGCATATCAGTTCTATACTTTAGTCCGTCCATACAAAATTATTAGATGCTTAAAGTCATAAGAATCTATGCGTAATTTGCAATCATCTCCCTTGATTTATCAATCTGTGCCAGCCCTGGTTCATGGATCTTACTGTAGCACAGCTTTCATGGTTTCTCCTCCCATCATCAACAGACCACTGAGAAGAACAGGCTCAATCAGAGGTTTAACCCTCCCTTCTGGATCAAGGCATACAATCATGGTTTGTCAACATCTGATTCATGGTCAAACATATTTTAACTGAAAGTATGTATGCACATTTGATTTGTCTACGCAAGTATGTTTGGCAACAAGCTACATTTTCTGCAGGTCCCATCGGTTATTATTATTATGTATTTTTGTATCTCACTATAAAAACACGAAAATATTAGGAAAAATTATATTGAAAACTTGCCAAATCTACTTGTGTAGACAAATCAAATGTACATACTTTCAGTGTCTTTTTTTAATTGGAGTTTAAAGTCACTTTCAAGATTCTTTCACTTATATCACGACTTGTCAGTTTAGTGCAGGAGGAAACCTGCAACATCCATAGTGCTGAATGTTGAAGTAAACACATACTTTCAGGTAAAATATGTTTTACCATGAAATATGTCAACAAACTGTGATTGTATTCCTTTCAGAACCACCTTAAAAATATTTTGCTATACTTGCAGAACTGTATTACTAGTATCATGATTATGTTCACACATTTTCTAGTCTTTTATTATTGTTAATTGTCACAAGAAGTATTCTGGTCCCTCATACAATTACCATTCCACCATTGCCTGTCTAATCATGCATTAAATGTTCAAGCTAGATCGAAGTCTTATTACAATCTATGGTTTATATCGATTAACATGATTAATTGAAATAATTTAAATAAGTAAGTTTGCATAATTTGTACCATTATCACAAACGTGCATTCGTCATCGGAAGAAATGACGGCTTATATTGTTTTCGTTCTAACTGGGGTTCGAGCAAGTCTAGTTCAATCACGCACAAGCAGTAAATGTGTCAATCCAAGTTGTGATATTGTACAAAATCCTTAGGTATACATCGTTATATAGACGTGCTAACCCCTTCCTTGGTGCACAAACGTTAGGAAGTGTATGCTAATAGATGATTTCCGTCAAAATATCTGTCATAGTTTCAATGTCAAACGCAACACTTGTCCACGTGCATTTTCGCGCCATTGTTGTTTACACGTGTTGATATGGCAAGGTAGTGTGTTGGAAGTTTGACAGGTGTTTTAATATTGAGAGGGGGACCGCGTGCATGTGAATGATAAAACTGTTATTATATCAAATTATTATCGTAAGTCATGGGTTTGCGTTGAAATGATTTATTTCCTTCGCTAGTTTCACTTCGCTTGGGTCAAAGCGAGCTATCCTTGACCCACATTCGTGCAAGTTGGAAAGATACTACTCGCCGTACCACTGATAATGCAATTACAAACTTCCGCGAACCTCTGTGGGTCTTTGTAACACGTGACAGAAATAAATACACGTGTTTTTGTTATTTTCTGAAGTGTTCAACTCATTCGTGACGATGGTATTATTAACTCATTAGTGACGATGGTATTATTAAGTTGTGGTGTTTTTAACTTCCTCCAGCAACCGGGTATGCCCTGAAGAGCCGTGTCTGTGCCTAATCCAGCAAGGAGAGGGTTAATGGTTCGCTATGAGAATACATGATTTATTTTTATCAATCGCAAGTAGCTGCCTCTAGCTAACTTTAATTTTAAAATAAAACGTAAACATATGTACAGTTACAGTACTGGCGAATCCACATTAAAATAGCCATAGGTACGCCTGTCAATAGAATTCTAATATACTCAACCAAATTAATTAAAGGCCAGCAGATATGTTGTGGGGAAGCTGTCTACCAAATTTTCGGAACTAGGTTTTAGGAATCTGGTGACATTCTTCTTTCAATACATCTGCAAGCTCTTGGAAGTATACCTGGAGTCTGTAGATGTTTGGAAATTATTCGTTATTAAAATAATAGAAAGGTAAATTTATATGTCTAAAATGGCAAGTGGCACTTATTAATTAATTTTGATGAGTATATAATGAATTATTGCTGTAGTTACACTTACATTATGTATATGTATTAAGCTCATCGTAGTTGCCTATGGGCGAAATATTCCCGCTGCAACGTAAAACAATAATAATAATTATAATTAAGCTGATCATTAACAATGATAGTACTCTGCACATGTGAGACTATAGTATTAGGTTAAAAAAGTTTATCAAGGTCGTTAAGCAATGGTGGTGTTTCTACTGATGAAGGCGTTTGTGGTATACTTACAGCGATGAAAGATGTGTGTTTGATATTAGATCCTCTGATGAGCAATATGAGTGAAGATAGTTGACATGGATGCAGATGGTCTTGTCACTTTAATAGGTGTGTAGTCTTGCGGGACATAGGCAAATTATAGACAGTGGGTCCAAATCCCTACTTAAACAAATACTTGTTTCAGAACAGCTACTGAGACTACTCTACACACAACTTGGCAGGATAGATTTGTGTTCACACAGTTGTGAACGGTTGAGAACATGATCCCCGATTGTCTATGTCTACGAGATAGAAAATATAATATGAAAATATTGAAAACCAATGGAACATGGGTAAAATGTAGCTTGCTGCTCATGGTACTTTACAGAATTAAATGTTTATAAGTAAAATGTTTATACGTTTAACCTTGAAATATGTCAACAAACTGTGATTGTATGCCTTTACAAATTCAGACAGATCTTATCATAAAATTTGTCGGTCTGCATTCGGCCTCGTTGACATGGCATTGTTCCAACAATATAATGATAATAATAAAATATAGATTTGTAAAGCACCGTTTCCATAAACAATAACGCTCAGGTAAATAGTCTTAAAGGAGCCCGGGTCTACCAAAATTCATCGTTTAATACAGGCTCGGAATGTTCAATGCCAGCCCATTCTGATCCCCTGTTTACCCACCAGAGAATGAGTACCCGGGCGGATGGCATTGACATTGACATAACCTGTTTTTTCTTGAATTGGGGTTTAGAGTCGCTTTCACGATTCTTTCACTTATATCACGACTTGTCAGTTTTAGGGCAGGAGGAAACTCACAACATCCATTGCGCTGAATGTTGCAGTAGACCTGCTATCACCGGCTGGTACTCTACAGACATCGCATCCTATCAATATCGCGTCAGAAAGGTAACTTTCGCGAACATTGAAGCCAGGCTCCTGGGGTGGGATTTGAACCTGGAACATTTGGCTCCGAAGTCCAACGTTCTACCACCCACCCCTCACAGCGCATTGAAAGGCAGCTTGCAATGGGTTGTATCAGCGATATAAACTTGCATTTAAAACTTTATAGCTCGAATAGTGATACAAATCACAAATGTTTACACAAATAAAACCCATTCATTTCTACTAGCCCTTAGGATACCTTAGCATTGGGAGAAATGGCCCGTGTTAACGGGCTAGTGATAATATATTGATCCCTGATTGTATACTCCCCATGGGGTCGAGAAGGAAAATGAGTACACTGATCCATTAACCGGGGTATTAATGTACATAACGCTACATGAACACGCTTTCGGGTGTGAATTTAGCGTTGCATGATTTTATCTTTACATTGCAAGATAAATAGAGAAAACTTCCTAAGCAGACCAGTGACCTCAGACCATCAATTTGAAAGCGATAGAGGGTCGGGGGTCATGCGTATCATGCGCTATTATTCTTCGAAGTTACTTGCACATGAATATTCGCAGGTCACATATTTTAGCAGACTGCATTGACTCAACATTACTAAACCAATGAAAGAGATACCAGTATATTAACAGACCAATGAAATATTGTAAAACACCAATTCATTTATGCAAACAACGGCATATATAATTACGCACTTATTAGTCTTCACGTGCACGCGCGCTCGCTCGCTCACATTGACACACACATGCACACACACGCTTAACTGGTGCGTACAGATGTAATCTATGTCAATAGCTACCTATTCATATGAAATGCCTATGTATTATTAGTATTGTTGCTTCCTTTTCACTGGTCTTGTTTTTTTTAGCTTAATAGTTTACCATGCTGTCAACATTTACAGATATTTTCGTACTATAATTAATTCGTTTAATTACCATACAATGAATTTCTGTAATATCTTATGCCGCCCATCGTTAAAAACGCCTATCACGTGCACGACAAAATAATATACCGTTAGACGGCTAGTAATGGCGGATTACAACCAACACTAGTTGCACGGAAAGCCGTTCGTCCCGGCGACAAGGGCCGACATAGGAGCGTACTTTGTCTCTTTACCGTTTGGAAAGTGTCCGATTTGACAGAAATTGAATATCAACAATCTCAGCTGATGCAATGACACACGATCACTGACAGTGGTAAGTTTACATCATTTCTTGTCTTTCGTCCACTCACAAGACGTTTGAAAGTTGTGTTTTCATTGAACATTAGTCAGCCGCATGTTTCGGACGGGCTGGCTGACTGACAGAAAAAGAGGCAATACTCAGAAGCTTGCATACGTAATTAGCTCAGTGTTTTGATCAAAATCAGCCAAATGAGGCCATAACAATGATCACTATTCCCTTTAAAATGTTATCCGTGATAAAATTGACCAAGTTTAAGTTACATATGCCAGTAGTCTTGGTACAAAAACGTATTTTTGAGCCTGACATGCGAATTCTACAGCGGCGCGTTTCTTCCGCCGGGGTCAAACAGGATAGATCTGCTCGCCTTCAAAAACAAACCAACACGAGCGTGTCGGATCCATCCACGAGATTAATTACGTAATAATATATACGCTTGGTTGATTTGTCATCAAAATAATGTAGTTGCCCAGTCAAAAGTGTTGGATTCCTTTCGCGACGTTTGTAATCAGCTGACAGATTATGGAAGCAAAACATCTATCTTGGTTTCCATTTGACCCCGAATCGAAACGGAACTTGCTCCGAGAAAGATTTCATCTTGGCAAAGCTCAAACTCTACGTGTCAGTCGTGCATGTCGTGAATTAAATTTAATTACATGGCTTGTCTTTTAAAAATTACGATTTGATCGCTTGTTCTCTTAAGTTCATAAATGTCCGCGTTCTGTGTGATGCGCAAGACACCTTTAACGTCGACAGGTGCGCGTTGGCCTTTTCTGATCAACAGCACATTAGACTAATAAACGGATAAACAGAGTTTCTAGATGTTTAGTTACTGCAATCCAAGTCAAATAATAAGTTATATTAAAAACTGCATCTATATTTGGATGATTTCTCATATATTTCCGATTTGGTTAAAAAAATAGAACAGCATATCTAGTTTATTTTGAAAAGATGGCATGTTCTGTTGTTGGCTTCTCAGTGACATTGAATAGTGGCACGTGACCATAGTAACATTGTACAACAATGTTGAAGATGTATTTACATTTTAATTGTTCATTAATAACTTTGGATGTCCTTAATAAAAATGGAATTAGAATTTTTCAGATATCACACCTGAGAATAAGGAATCTTGCACAGATAAATTATTGGTTAACAGACCTATTTTTTTGTAAAAATCTAAAACCAGATAAAAGGTTCTTAGTTTGTGTAAACAATTTTAATATAAAATCATATAACCGAGGAACATGGGTATTATTGGATTTGTTTAAATCTTGTCCTGTGAGTCTAGCATCAATGTTTGCAAAAGTTACCTTTCCGACATGATCATTGATAGGATGCCTTGTCTACCGTGGCAATGCAGCTATCATCTTTGGTCTGTTAGTACCAGACGATGCTCACAGGTTTACTGCAATATTCAGCGCTACAGATGTTATGGGTTTCCTTCTGCTATAAACTGACAAGCCGTGACAGTAGATCTAAATCCTAATAAAAATACAAAGTAACCAGGCAAATGTAAAGATACGTGATAAGGAACAGTCATAATGTGTACCAGTACATTATGTATGCATCATAAAAAAATATATATAAATCTTAGAAGTTGCGTGCATACAACATGTACAATGACAGCTTAGCTGCTAGTTGACCTATTTAACTCAGTCCATGCTGGAGGCAACCAGAGATGCCCTAAAGAGCTGTGCCTGTGGCTAATCCAGCAGGGAGAGGGTTAATATGCTCAGAAGTTGTTTTTTACCTGAAATAGATTCATTCAACTGGTCTACACAAGCATATGTCCTTTTTGTAACCACCTATATATTCCTCCTGTCGCAAAAGTTGAGAATATTTTCATATTTACTGAATTCAGTGAGAGTAGTCTTATCAACTCTTAATTGGTTGATTTGGGGTTTCAAGATTGTTTTCACTCACATCATGGCTTGAATGCATATGTACTGCTTGTACTACTAGTCTGGATGTCCACCAGTTTATATAGTGCTAGCTCATTTGGAGGTATATCATGCTGCAGATAGAACATGAATACCCCACTCAGTATACTGACTCCTAGCCGACCAGTCCTTGCTTTAACCCTTTAATGCTGAGCACCAAGTAGGGGAACAACAAGTACCATCTTTTAACGTCTTTTGGGATGACCGGGGACCGAACCCGCAACCTTCCGCACTCCGGGCCGATGCTCTAACTATTACGCCACGGAGCCTGCTATATACACTTGATGATTGTTGGATCAGCAATGTTTAGATGAAAGAAACAGTTGCCATGGTTACGGTAAATTCTCTCGTTTACAATCGGAACATCCTTGTACTTAAGATTGCGGTTGGAATATACCTAGAGGTTTGACTGGAATCTGATTAAAGGGAAGTAACTCGATTTTTTTGTTGTTGTTGTTGTGTTTTATTGGGGTTTTAAGACGCTTTCAAGATTCTTTCACTTATATCACAACTTGTCAATTTAGGGCAGGAGGAAACCCGCAACATCCGTAGCGCTGAATGTTGCATGAATCCTGCGAGCATCGGCTGGTACTGACAAGACCAAGGATGATAACTGCATTGCATCCTATCAATATCGCGTCAGAAAGGTAACTTTCGCGAACATTGATGCCGGGGCCGGATTTGAACCTGGAACCTTTGGCTCCGAAGTCAAACTCTTCTACCACTGCGCTACCACCCGCCCAATCCTGTTAATAGTATAAGGAGGTACAAAAGTTCTGTGAATATGGCTTGTGATACAACTGAAGCAAACAATATTTTCCCATAAGGCCATAGTTATTTGATTCCCTGGTTTGCGGATCCACCAAACCGATTTTTTTCCAATTATATTAATAAATAGTAACGGAACAAGTCATATAAAACATCATTGAACATGAATAAAGACTGGTATAAGAAAAGTATAATTTATAACAATTACTAGTATTGAAAATAATTGTGCATTCAAATCTGAACAATGTATGTGTACTAGTGTTTATAACAATTATTGACAGATATGTTTATCAAATATATTTATTTTCTGTCATTATTGACAGGATGATAACTGCATTCATAATCTCCAATTATTATTATTTTTATATTGGGCCCGACCGACTAGCCAAATTATCACATATATTTTTATATTTTCGACCACCCAAGCCCAAATCATCATTGAAAAAGCCGTAAACCAGGGAATCAAATAAATATGGCCTTAGTGTTCAAAAATCTAAATGTAACAGGAATAATCACTAGGAAAATAAGCACAGATTTTCATTAAATAAATGTATTTTCACCTTTTTCAGATGGATTCGCCCGAATATGAGAAGAAGTCGGATGTCCGACGTCCAATGAATGCATTTCTGATCTTCTGCAAGCGACACCGCAGCATGGTGCGGGAAAAGAACCCAGACCTCGACAATCGCAGCGTCACTCGTATTCTCGGAGACCTGTGGGCCAATCTTGGCGAACGCGAGAAATTTGTGTACACGAGTCTTGCAAAACAGGTACGTGCGGTCAGACATTCATTGCTTGGTTTCTCCTCGTACAATATAGGTGGAGCTAGTAGTTATGATGTTCTACGACTGATTGATATCAAGGGAGATTAAAAGGCTGATTTTGATTATTTTTAAAAAACTATTTTTATTATTATTTGATTTTATTTTTAAACATTTTTTAGCTTTATTTGTAAAGATTGATTAAGCATATTATTAATATGTTATCAATGGTGCCTATCATTAAAGGTATACAATCACGGTTGGTTGAATTTTTCATGCTCAAACGTATTTTACCTGAAAGCATGTACATTTATTTTGGCTACACAAGTATATTGGGCAACAAGCTACATTTTCTGCGTGTCCCACTGGTTTTCAATATTTTCAATATTTGCATATGTTTTATCTCAAGATAAAAATTACAAAAATATAATAAAATATACTTGTGTAGACAAATCAAATGTACATACTCAGGGCTTGACAGTAAGGATTTTCCACCTGCTCAGGGCAGGTGTTATCCACAGGACAACTGAAATAGCCTAGATTAAAAGGACTCGTACACTATGTAGTGGGTGTGACAAATATCGTGTGATTTTTACCTATGCCCTTTATTATGATGTTTGTAGAGTGGCAATGCAGTTATCATCCTTGGTCTTGTTAGTACCAGCCGGTGCTTGCAGGTTTACTGCAACATTCAG
>JAUTBT010001849.1:0-10424 GCA_032361225.1 Lepetodrilus schrolli
TTTTATCACCCCTCTCTCTCGCTCTCTCTCTCTCTCTCACTCTCTCTCTCTCTCTCTCTCTCTCTCTCTCTCTCCTCCAACCTTAGCCATAGATTATACCATTTGTAAGATTGGAGGTAAGGCTGCATGCTACTTAGAATCTGTAGCCAAGTACACTGTACAAGTACATGCATATCCGCCAGCTAAGGCTATGATAGTATCTCATAGATTTGTTCTTCCTTTTTGTAAATGTTATATATTTGCCCTATTTTTCTTGGGCAGGTAGCGAGTATACTTGACATGAGCAGCGACGTTCCGTGAAAGAATTCACGTATTAATCATCGCCGCAGGCTTTTCTCTAGTGAGTATAAAACGTGTGTTCTCCAACACAGTTGTCTTTTCGTCCAACCACAATTCGTACTCCTCTGCCTGGTGTCGCTGTGTGGAGATTTCCCAGCTTACATCCGGTTTGAGCGACTGAAGTATCCTCTGAAAATAAAAGTTGTCAGATATGAATTTCTAAAATAAGTTAATATTCCAAAGTGACGTAAACGTGAAATGGTTCCACAACTAAAGTTTCAAGACCAACAGATAAGCCAGTGTGTCTTCATTGCTGAGGGTTTCATGTCTGTAGAACCTCTAGATGTAATTTAATACCGGAATTTATTTGGTAAAGTGGAGCAAAGAGTTGGCCACGGCACAAGTGTGATTTAATCTTTAATATATTTTAAGTTGTCGACAGACACAGCCTTGTTGGGACACACACGCCGTTCTCTGAGAAACCTGCAATACATTCATCTGGCCTTATAACAGAAGGTTGTATGCTGAACAAAATTCATTAAGGGCCAATAGCATCTTATGACTTATCAATTTAGGTTGATATAATATTAACAACGAAAATGTTCCAAACGTCTACTGGCTCCAGATACCCTCTTCAAGGACCTCCGACGCACTGGAAGACTACACCAGATTCCTGAAGCCGAGCCGAAATTTGGTAGAAAGCTTCTACTGAGAATATCCGCGGTCCTTAATTTACTTTGTTGAGTATATATTGTTTGAGAAGTACCTGTTTCAACGATCCTTTCTCCATCAGAACGTGTACTACCATGGTTAGAGGTATGGGAAGCACCGACACCAGTGCCACCCCCCAGCCTATTAGGGTAGCATAGTACGGATAACGGATGTTCCCCTGTACTGTCGACTGGTGCCAAATCAGGGTCACCACAAGCGAGGCCTACACAAATGATTACACTTAGTATATCGAAACAGTTACTCTATACGATCTTCTTCAATTTGTCAGGCATCACATTAATTTGTTAGACATATTTATTCATCCAAGTTATTATTCAAATCACTATTAACCCCCAATAATGCCGATATCTCAAACAACACCAAGCAATTTGACACAACAAAAACGTTAGATATCAGTGCCGGGACACCTAACGTGGATGCTCAAAAATAAACCACGACATCAGAGGTAAACGTGTCCTACCAGCATCCTGTCTGATCCTGTTAAGATCGTCGAAGAGGAAACCTAACTATTTTTCTGCATGAATATCATCATTGCATTTGTATATACATAAGCACAACATACATTGCATGTATCAAACGCAGTAATAGTGGACAACAAGAACAAAGCCTCTAAATATATTGAGGTACACTCATGGAAGTACTCACCAGTAAAATTAATGGCGTGAAGAAGCTGCAGAATATTTTGAATACAACGGGCGGCTGCCTTCCCAGCAAGTACTCAACATCAACAGAGAAACGTCTCATGCCTGTTTTAAACAAATCGTCATAGTTGAATGTAAACGTAACTTTGCTAACATGGTTAGAAAAACATAGAAAACTTGATAGAAAACAGACGCGAGTTATTAGTAATGGTATTATAACATTAGATGTTTAATCCCAGTACTTAGCGTGTGGCACAGGCACTCGAATCAGGCCAATTATTTGTTTGTACTTTCTTTCATAAAATTTTTAAAAATAAAATGTCAGGACTTTACAAAAATATGTTTTATTTTATTTTTATTTTTCGATAAAAAGTATTCATAAACTAAATAGGCCTGCTTCAAGTACCTGTGCGTGTGGTGGTGTAGTCCATTCTTTTCGATTTAAAAAACAAATACTATAGGTACATAATATATTCATGGTATAATGATTATAATCCGATATACCAAACATTGAGAATATAAAACGTACGTACGTGATCATAATGACATACATCGTGATGCGTATAATATTATGTCAAGATTCTTGATAACATTAACTGAAAGTGTGCATGTACACATTATTATTGGAAAATACCATTTTGACAAGGACAAAGGTCAAGGAGGAGTGTGGCTGGTCATTTCCAGGTGTGTGGTGCAGCCTAAACTTGATTTTAAAGAAAGTTTTAGGAAGCCGCCACAAGTGTAAGCCCATTGCATAAAACACGTTTACCGCTACAATACTTGAGAATATGGTTAGCTAACATTATTGTAGCGATAAAAGTAACCGGAACTGTTACATTACAATACCGTTGTTCCTTTTGAAGATATCTGTCCCAGAATGAATATAATACAATAATGTAATGTTTTTATGTCAGATTTAGTCTGTCCTTGTTCTGCTTTCCATTCTTCAAAACATTCACTTATGCAAGCTGTACTCGTTTCCAATTGAATTATTCTGGCAACAGTTTGAATGGAAACTCCAGCTTTTGGTAATCCTTCTGCTTAATTGAGTTCGTTTTCTGACAATCACGGTATCATCTACTCTATTTTACGAATGTTTAAAGGGAAAATCACCAGATAAGGCTCTTTCATGGAATATTGCTTCAAAAACATTTAAGCTAATGTGCTCTCCTTCAGAACAGCAGGCAAAAATCATGATTTTCATGTTGAGTCGGTTGTATTGTTTAAATTGATGTCGTTGCCAAAAATATATTGTAAAGTTTAAAATATACGTAAGGAACCTAGGTGGTGCATTCTAAAGGGAGTTCAGTATGTTATATATGACAATAATAAAAGCGGCCACACCCACCACACATTGTACGAGTCCTTATAACAAAATATAGCAATTTGATCTTCAAAGATTATGATTTCTTCATGACTTGAACAGCACTGTCCATGTTATCGTGTGTAAACGAATGAGTTGTCTGCCCCAAACGTTGAAAGATACTGGTAATTTATAACAATTACTGCTATTGACAACCAGTGATTTAAAAACATGTAATTGTGCATTTAAATCTGAAAATTAATATCCACTGGTATTTATAACACGTATTGATAATTATATTTATATTCTGTCAACCGACCATTCATAATCGCCAATTAGTATTATGTTTATATTAGACCCGACCGTCTGGCCAAAATATCAATCATATCTATTTCTATTTTCGACCGCCCGAGCCAAAATTATCACAGAAAATCCCGTAAAGCAGGGAATCAAATATATATGGCCAAGTGTAGTGCCAAGTGTAGTGCCAAGTGTAATGAACCTCTATTTCAAAACTATACATGCAAACTGATGAACATTTGGTGAATACGTTGTACTGGGGAACATTTGCTAAAACATCGACTAAAATATATAAATTGACATTAAAGAGGCAATATCATATTTGCATAGGGAATAATGGTCACTATCAGGATTATTGCATATTCTAAAAGAACAATTTCCCCCCGACATGTGAGATATATTTCTGAATTTTTAGTCATCTAGAAATATATTTATTTCTTATCCAAAAGCACCTACCCCAAAAAAGGGTTCCATAAAACAGACCCGAAACAGGCCTTTGCTGGAGCTGTCGCGGACTCACACAGATGGTCTTCTCTGACGTCCACGCGAACAGTCTATATTTAGAACAGAGCCCATGAAACCATGTAAGACCTAAACATGTTTGCTGAGTTCCGCTTTGTTGGGAAAGTGCGTTTTTCCCAATATCGGGCGTGCTGTCCCACCATGTCATATGTAATAGTACACGCAAAGCCGAGCCACACAATCCATACGATCATAACTGACGGTAAAGCTGATTTGTATGATAAAACTGTGTGCCTCCAACCGGTTTTACTGTGCTATCATCATTTTGTAGTTCATTTGAATTATATTCTGCAATGGACTATATATATTGAATGTTCAACTTTTATATAGTACACAACATGTTATCATCGATTTTATTGATGTTTTGAAGTAGCAAAATCTTTAATATTTTTTTTATTAACATTTACAAAATAGAAATGCTAAGATGGATAATCTACCCGTAAGCAAGTTTTTATCATTCACTGTTTTTTGCGATCATAGAATTATTGAAGATATTTGGGGATTTACATTTTAACCCTACAGAGCGTTATATCTTTCTCTAAATGAATGTATTTACAATCCCATGCAAAAACAGTAAAACGTGGCATAAAAGGTCAAGAAATCAGTAGCATGACCAAGTTCTTAGGTAGCATGACCAAGTTCTTAGGTGTACAAGAATGGTATCACTTACCTTCGACTTTGTGAACATTATTTATAATCTTGTTATTGACAGCAAACTGTAGATTTGTACAGCAAATGTGTACTGGTGACATACCCACCCACATATCACGCAAATCTCGCTCGCTTACTTTACTCCTCTTACCAATCTTGAAAGGTTGGCATCTCTGTATAAACGGTATGAGCATGCAATTATAACAGACCACTATTTTAGCCTAATTAACAACCCCTTACAACAGATGATTTATGAGAATATTATTTATGAGAGTATACTGTTCTTATGGCAGGCCAGACTATCGACTGTAAGGGCGCATTCATTGACATTGTGACTAAACCGTTCAATATTTGCCTTAGGCTAGTCCAAACAATCTCCAAGTAAACGCCAATGATGATTATTACTCTTTATGAAGAAAGCATATGTGATAATGTGTATAATCTAGCTAATTTTAGCAGTCTTGTTAACAATACAACGTCATGTTATTCGTAAAATATGCCATAGTGTGTGGTGTACAATCAACACATTCATTAGAATGTCGTGTATGGGTACAACGATTTACGTGTCCAATAAACGTTTATTGATTACAATTAAAATAGCGTATGCAAACATTCTGTACAGCAAACCTACTGTGAATAAATATTAACTATGACTGATATCGTCCTGGGTTGTATAGACATTTAATATTTATTATGTTATACTATGCTATATAACATGTGAGAAACCGATATTCAGCCGCCAGTGATGAATATTATTCGGTTGCCATGGCAAACTTCCATCTTCGGTAAAGTGATAAAATACATGCTAACCAATGGGAAATCATTTTACACACTAATTGTAGCGCAGGTCATGTGACCGGGGACCAGGAGTACCGTGATGTCGATTATCATCCAATCAAAATATAGGTTGTAAAGCAAGCAGGTATATACTCTGTGGCGTAGTTGATGTCGATCAATAAGTGACTTGGAGTGTCCTCCGAGGAAGACAACTACGGGACAGTTTATATAAGGTTAGTACAAAGAAGCCGTGAGTACTTTACTAGATGTAGATCATACATCAGGTAACTGGGACACATCATGCTATATAGTATATGTATGCATACAGACAAAATCCCTTTAATAGTTTTGCATATCTCGTGTTAAAGAATAAGACATGGACCAAGAGCTTTGTGAAAGTTGTGAAAGGATACCCAACTTAATTACCTTTTAAGGAATTTGGTTTGCATATACAGTGTACTTAGCATATACAGTGTACTTAGCATTATAAATCCCATAAAAAAATAGGGTAAACATAGCCAGGATACACATTAAAGACACGACAACAGCATAAGATAAGTAAATAGCGTAATACAGTGGTACATGAAGCATTTACTAAAGATAATTTACAAAAATTAACGTTTACAGTAACGATTAAAATAAATTATGATTGTAGGAATAAAAGATTATTGTCCCCGATTTGATTATAATTTGAGAGCAAGGTGACTCAAATATGGGATATGTCATCATCTCTCCTCCCCCCCCCCTCTCTCTCTCTCTCTCTCTCTCTTTCTTTCTCTCTCGGGGTGTTGTATCAGGTGGAGTGTGCATTTGTGCTACCATGCGTGAGTGCTGGGAAGTGCTGATAAGTGCATCTTGTGAGTGTACAATTAACACTATTGATCAACTATTGAGGAAGACAGCAACGGGACAGTTTATATAAAGTTGCATATCTCGTGTTAAAGATTAATGAACATCGCAAATAACATTATGATAATGCATTCGAACGTGCATTCGGCGCAATATAAATGTGCACATTAATTTTTATTATTATTATTATTATTATTATTACTATTATTATTATTATATTTTCACTTGTGTTAAATTATTTATTTAAGTATGTGTTCGTTATGGGATGTGAGTGGTAAGCTGTGTATACACTGTACAACGATAATTGCAGTTTAGAATATTTATATACAGTGTGCATTCGGTCTGGATCTACGGTATTGTTATTCTAGGAATCGACTTCATTAAATATTACTGAGAACGTATATCAAATTTCGAAAGGCTATACATCCATATTTTTCTATATCTCATACTCGCATAATTTATCTCGGGGTGTTGTCGTATCGGATGGAGTGTGCATTTGTGCTATCGTGCGTGAGTGCTGAGAGGTAGATGAAGTGCATTTTGAGAGTGTACAATTAAAACTATTGATCAAGTGTAACCATCACACCCATATTTACATGGTTATTACGTATAGTTCGTGTTTGGACAACGAAGATGTTTTGCTCATGTGCCTATATCGATAAGATGTGCCACTTGGCATTTCACATTCTCTCTCTCTCTCTCTCTCTCTCTCTCTCTCTCTCATTATATCATTAATCTAATCAGTCATTGGAACAGATGTAACAGATGTAGTTAAAAATGGCAGTGACTGTGAGATTACTGAGAGGAGGTTAGCTAGCATTATGTCAGAGATTATGTACCAAGGGGAAGTCTCGAAGGTTAGCTGGCATTATGTCAGAGATTATGTACCAAGGGGAAGTAACTCGAAGGTTAGCTGGCATTATGTCAGAGAATATGTACCAAGGGGAAGTAACTCGATCTTACTTCTGCTCTACCCTCATTCATCGGTGTTCCTATGTCCTGTAAAGACCTCGGGGCCATGCTTTATCCTACACATACTGCTGCTGTTTACTTCGATAAATTATTGCCAGTAAAATACACTTGCATTGGTCCTAATGTCTACATGTCCCAAGAGTGCGTTCTGGAATCAATCAGTGTATGGATAATTCGATTCATATTGTCATTTTCTATCGATCTTTGTACCCCATTGTGGGACTATGTCACGTTAGCACAGGGGACTAAGCATGCATGTTAATTAGCCTGTATTCATGTGGCACCATATCAACCAATGTCTCATGAATCTTGAAAGGCGTGATCACTCCCACTGCCAATGCAATAGCTGGGTACATCTTTGATGTTTGCTAATGTCATCTGCGAATAATTCATATAGCGATTTCAAGCAGCAATTCGATATAGTATGTCCTTCCTATGGTACGCTATTAAGAATAAATGTGCAGTTATGCTGTCTCAGAACCGACGATAAGTCTGAAGAGAATACGTTAGTTCATTTTCTATCTGCACGCATCAGAGTTAAACTATAACAACAACAACTGACCTTGTACAACTTCATTAGGGATACGATAATCATATATTAATGACTTAATAGATGAAAATGGTAAATATTAAACCGTTCAAGAATTATTTGCTGAAACATATTATTTCGTAACTCCGTAGCATAATACGTTCTGTAAAACATCACGTAAATGCAAAGTATTATCTACTACAAATCGATATATAATGTACACATTTCAACTCCAGTGCAAATGACAAAAACAAGTTGTATTCCACTGGAGACAGACATATGTTTATTCAGTAAAAAGGAATTGGCCCAAAATACATTATTAAATTGGCACGTGATCATATGGCACAAAATAGGGTTCGAGATATTTTACCAATCGATAACATGAAAAGAGACATTTGGAGAGATATATAAATGTATGATAATGGCAATAACCACAGATAATTTAAAACTCGATTTTGTGTTGCAGATTTATCGACTAGAACATGAGTGCAGTAAATGGCACCAACGGTTGTAACGGACCTGATAAGCCGTCGCTGATAAATGGTGCGAGCCCAGGTCACGTGCTAATAACCGGTGGGGCCGGATATGTTGGCACCAGTATTATACCACAGCTCCTGGAGAAAGGCTATGACGTCACAGTCTTCGATAAGTTCATGTGGGGAATAACCCCCGTGTTATCCTTCGCGGAAAACGCTCATTTCCACGTCGTCCAAGGAAACATCTTGAATAAGGATGAGCTTATGGAAGCAATGTCTGGGAAGACCTGCGTGATACACCTCGCCGCCATTGTTGGATTCCCAGCTTGTGACAAAGACCCGGATCTTGCCGATCAGGTGAACATCGGAGGAACTCAGAACATTGTCGACCTCCTGGATCCCGAGCAGATGTTCATCTACGCCAGTACCGGATCCTGCTACGGTGCCGTATATGGAATATGCACCGAGGACACCAAAATCAGTCCCCTTTCTAAATACGGCAACTCCAAGGCAGGAGGGGAGAGGATAGCCATAGCCGCGGGAGGAGTCGCGCTGAGACTCGCCACGGTCTTCGGCATTTCACCTCGGCTCAGACTCGACCTACTCATTAACGATCTGACTTACAAAGCTCTAACTATCAGGCATTTTGACATATACGAAGGACATTTCAAGCGGACGTTTCTTCATGTCAAAGATGCTGCCAGAGCGTTCGTGTTCGCGCTGGAGAACTACAAGATGATGAAATGCACGGCCTACAACGTGGGCGACGAGCGCATGAACCTGACAAAGTTGGAAGTAGCGCAGATCATCCAGGAATTGGTCCCAGCGTGCGTCATCACGGAATCTAACAATGGACAGGACAAGGATAAGCGAGACTACGAGGTGTCCTACAAACGTATCCGAGATCTTGGCTACAGATCGACCATCACCGTCCACCAGGGCATCAAGGATCTTTTGAAGGTCCTGCCCAGTATAGGCTCACCGGAACTGTCCCGGTGTAAGAATGTATAAACACGAACCTGACAGAGTTACCGCTGAGGAACTGGTCAGGGCTTGTATAGCGACATTGAAGCGAATGGTTTTTGGTTACTTCCGGTATGGAAATGGAGAATTAATTTGCTGGTAGAATTAGACGTAACGACTATATTGATGGCGATTCTTTTTTTTAAAGGAAAATGTACGCATCATTTTTCACAAGTAAACAATGGCAATAATGTGTTGCATTATGTTTTATAATAGCAACAGTTTACAGGTTTTGGCGAGATTGGACCAGTGTAAATATTACCAATGAATTGCCATATACACCAGTTTAAAGTGATTGAGTGAAAGTTCAAAGTTCCAAGTACAGAGCACACACGCGTTTGTCGAAGGACAGTCGAATAGTGCAGTGCAGTCACGAGCACGATCTAATAAAAGCAATTTCATTAGGCATTAGAACTACTGGTTAAACGTGGATAGATGCTAACTAAATATTGTATCAACATTGTTGTCTGCATTTGGGGTTTTAGTTTCTTACAATTACAAATACATCAATACTTCAAATGGGGATCTTGTCAAAGAGGAAACATTGTCCAGGGTGAAACATTATCCAGGGGTTACACTATCCAGGGTGAAACATTGTCCAGGGGTGTATTTTCCAGCGGGTACATTGTACAGATGGGATATTGTCCAGGGTGAAACATTGTCCAGGGGGTACACTGTCCAGAGGGAATTTTGTCTTTGCGGAATATAGTATGGGAGTATTTTTCAGGGAATGTTGTCAAGGGGATATTGTGCAGAAGGACACTGTCCGTGGGATTTTTTTTTCTAGAATCGAACTTATTATAACCATCTCTGGTGATTTCTTTGGTCAATGTTAGAGCTTATTTCTTTGTGTGTCAAGTATTAGATATATGTCCATGCATGTATGATGTTGCATATTCATTCTCGCCAATGTAAAGATCATCTTTCAGAAATGTGTCAGTATTGTAGGGATGCTTAATACCACATATCTGTGGAGTTCTAGCAACAGTACGGACACATACAAAAAACTAACCGGAAACAGATATCAAACTTAGAAAGTTTGCAAAACCACTCTAGTATAGCTTTCTAGTTCTTTGACAAAACACGTTGTGCGTGGATGTAACGTGATATACATACACAGTATTATTAATAATAAGTGTTTTTTTCTTGTTTTTTTTTTCTCAATTGATAAATACTATTTTCCTATATTGTATCGCTCAAGAACAATTAGTGGGATAAATATTGTACGTGGTCTCGTCATACTATCTTGGTGACATTCAATTTATGGTATATATTTTATGTAATAAACTGACCCTAATACTGTAAATCAGGAAATTAATGCGAGCAGGATATTAATGCGAAAAACGCGATTGGCTTATGGTCGCATTTAA
>JAUTBT010001850.1:0-10423 GCA_032361225.1 Lepetodrilus schrolli
GATAGGATGAGGTGCCCAGGAACCTGGGTGAAGAGATGTTTGAGGTCTGGCGAGGAGTAAAACCCGGCACGTTGAGTCCTGGTCTATGTGGCTACCCGTCCCCATCTAACAACTACATATAATCTATCGCCATTATACGTGTCCATCAATTCTCCGTCATTGAACTTGGGGCACCAAACATGTAGGCCTACATCCTTCACTGGAACATCAATCATCTTTGTCCTTCACGACATCATCTGCATATACAACGTCTACGTGTACCTCTAAATCCCCAACCAACCATTCAACCGATAACCTGATAGTACAGACTTCTCTCAGCATCTGTGCAGACAAAACCATGACAGTCAAAAGATCACCGTCATAACTCAAGATGGCGGACATCTTTAACTGCTATAGTATATTGGACAATTGATGCTACAGATCACCATGTTTTAACATGGTACGTCTTATCATAGATTATAGTTGACAATATATGGTCTTATATACACGTATAAGTACATGTTTCTCTTCTAGAAGGAAATTATATGAATATGAATGCGATGACGCCATGGCTAGGGACTAACTATTTACACGCAAAGACATCATCCCAGCAAACAAGATACTGTTGTAATAACGTTGGGGAATGTTACGATATCGTTATGAAAAAACTTTGTGGCAACGATTTAAGCCAGTTCTCCGGCGCGCAATGAACCATGGGATAGCATCTGGATAAACAAACCACATACTCCGTACATACCAAACTCCGCACATTGCGTAACAATTATTAAAGCACACTAATTGAATCCTCTTGCAGCATGGCAAGACCGATTGGGCCGTCATTTAGATTAATTAATTAAAAATATATAGAAAGGCGATAAGAATATTTACATTAAGCCATTATGTAAAGGAGACATTGAAGATTATGTTTCAATGCAGAATAATGTATAGCTATACTAGATTACGTACATTTACCTGTTGTAGTATGAGCCACTTTGTATAGATTTATATAGGGATTAGTCCACGGGCTTACGTAAAAATTAAATCAGACCATGTTTCTACAAATGGGATTAAATCAGTTAATAAATGTATTCACGATACTATTGGAAGTTGTGTTAGATATCAGGTAAGTTTATATCCTCAGAACAATCCTGAGAAATGGATTCCTCAGCAGAAGGATCGATAACCCTTTCGATATCGCAGCTCGTCGAATGGTCGACAGGAGTTAGGCTCTCCACTCATGTCGAGTGCAGATGTCTCGGTGCCAGGGTTTCTGTCAATAGACGAGCAGGAACCCCTTGGGCGGGGTATTGGCCTTCCATTAGTGCCGATTGGGAGCAATAGATTTCTATGAAGGACCTTCCTGTATTGGGTACCCTGTTTGCAGATACCCTGTTTGCAGATTGAAAAGACGGGTATCTCAGGATTTGGTTGTGCCTCAACCAACCACATAGAAACCACCTTCTTCCCAACGGTTGGCCAACTTGTTGACGCCTCGAATGCAAACATTGCGCACCAGGACAACATCACCAATTTTAACCGTGGCTCCATGTGCCTTCAGGTCATAAGCCACACGTTGCTATTCCTGAGCCTTCTCCAGATTCCTCCTGGCCAGATCATACGCCATGGCAAGTTTGCTCTGAAGATCATCAGCAAACTGCGAATGAGTAACTGAAGAGGTTGTGCCATACGCAATGTCTACAGGTAGACGAGGTGCCGCCCAAACATGAGGAAGTATTGGGTATACCCAATAGACTCGTGAAGAATACAGCTATAGGCATGGACCAAATGTGCTATATGATCCTTCCATTTTGCCTTTTCCCGACTTTCCAGAGTACCAAGCAAGCATGCCATTGAACCTCTCGCACAATCCATTCCCCATGGGATGATAAGGGGTAGTTCTCGAAGTTCCGGCCCTGATCTGAATGAATGTTTACCGGAACTCCGTAATGAACAACCAAATGATTAAAGAGCGCCTTTGCCGTGGTCTTGGCAGTTTGATTCTTGGTCGGTACGGCAAGTGCATACTTAGAGAAATTATCGGTAATCACCAACACATTTTCATAACCTCCAGACGGCTCTCATGACAGGTAATCAACACAAACCAGTTCTATAGTTGACATGAATGAACGTTAGTCAACGGAGCCTGTTCCACTTGATTGGGAGCTTTACGTAGCTCCGACACCTGGCGACCTTCCTTTCTACGTCCACAAACATCCCAGACCAATATAATCTACTACGGAGCAGAGCTGTCGACCGGTCTCTTCCGAGATGACCCATATCATTATGGAGACTGGTAAATGACTTGGTCCCGATGTGCCTTCGGGACAACCAACTGATAATAGACTTCACCATCAGTGGAAACCTGCCGTCTCTTAAGAGTCTCTTCGTGAACAACAAGAGTGTCCCACTTACGTAGAATGGAAGCCATACCATGGTCAAAGGTCCTTACAGTCTCCAGCGACGGACGAGTGCCAGAACGAACATAGTTGTAAATGGTACGAATGGCTTCGTCACCATGCTGATACTCCTTCATGTTCCTAGTAGGTTGACCTAGAGAAGTGGATTCTTCTGTTGTCAATACACTACACACACCCTCCCGATTCAGAGAAAGAATTTCTACTGCAGCAGTGGATGCCTTGACAAAGAGCCGAAACTGATTCAATTTCCATAGTCTCTCGAGGTAACCTGGACAAAACATCTGCATCGACATTCTTAGGGCCGGGAACATATTTCAAAGAGAAATTGTAAATTTCCAATGCAGCCAGCCAACGATGCCCGAAAGCCAACGAAACTGATTGCCATATAGATAGTCGTGGAACTATTAACTACAGTCCAAGCTAGAAATGTCCTTGTGTGCTGGGTATTGGCGTTCTGACCTGGAAAGGCCACGACTAACATAGGATAGGCAATCACTCTGTGATGCCCGTCCTGCTGTTGATATAGAATTGCACATAATCTATCCCCACTTGCATCAATATGCAACTCAAATGGTAGAGTGAAGTCAGCATATGCTAATACTGGTGCACTTGTCAGATCTTGGACTAGGGTATCAAAAGCAATTTGTTGATCATCTCCCCAGACAAAGGACCAATTAACCAACCTCTTCTTGCCACTATATCCCGAACAGTAAGGACGATCTTGAATTATGATGTAAAGAGATATACCTGGCGGTAGACAACTCCGTTAAAACAAGCTAGACTTGACTTCTTTCTTATTTCGCACGATATATTGCCTTTAGTTGAAACTTGTGATACACTCCCCAGCATTCATTCTGAGAATTCACTTATTAATTTAACTTTAACTTTCTCAAAAATATCTCATGGACATGGTTTTTGGAAATTTAATAATTCGCTTTTACATGATAGAACATATATTGAACTCGTTAAAACTACAATATAATCAATTCTTGACCAGTATAAGTTCAATCAAGAGGGTGACAAAGACGAAATGTATTCAAGAGATGACCAGTTACTTTGGGAAATGTTGTTGTGAATGCTCAGAGTTAAAACAATATATTACTCATCCACAATGGAAAAAAATAGTTTTAAAATTTTTTAAAGGACTTGGAAACAAAATTGCTAAACCTGGAAGAGGATATTGATAATGCGACTACAGAACATGGAAAAAAAACATTATCTTAAAAAAACATTAATCAAGTTAAGAGTGAATTAGGTAAAATAAATGACAAACGAATTCAAGGATTGAGCAAGGTGATAAACCAACAAAATATTTCCTAAAACTTAAGTTTTCTTAATAAATACTTCATGGAATTAGAAAAATAAATGACAGTACACTACTAAAAGACTGTGATCAAATTCTAAAAGAAACTAAATTATTTTATGAGAAATTATACACAGAACAAGAAGTAAGCAATATCAATTTGACAGAATATTTTAAGAACGTATATATTCCGAAATTAAACGAACATCGAATAATTTAGAACGGGAGCTCACAAATGCGGAAATTTAAGACGCTTTGAAAAATATGAAAAATGAAAAAAATGTCCTGGCCATTTTAAAACTAAATTGGACTTTTTTAGTAAAGTCTTTAAATGACGGATATAGAAAGGAAAGTTTATCAATATCTCAAAAACAAGGCTTAACAACTTGTATACCAAAAGGCAATAAGGCAAAAAGAATTTTGAAAAATTGGCATCCAATATCACTGTTAAATGTTTCATACAAGTTAGGGGCAGCTGCGGTAGCAAATAGAATTAAGCACAATTTACCCAATATTATAAAAAAAGATTAAAAAGGGTTTATGAGTGGTAGATATATTGGAGAAGTAACTCATTTACGTTATGATCTAATGGAATACACTGAAACCTTTCAGATTCCTGGATTACTACTACTTATCAACTTTTGATACTGTAGATAGAAACTATATAAGAAATGTACTTACGTTTTTTAAGTTTGGACCAAGAATAATGAAATGGGTAGATACATTTTATAAAGATATTGAATCAAGTGTTAAAATGGCTTTGCGTCGCTTGTTTTTTTTAAATAACGAGAGGCTGCCGCCAGGGTGATCCAATTTCACCCTATATATTTTTGCTGTCTGTTGAGATTATGGGAATAATGATTAGAAATAATAAAAATATTAATGGAAATAAATTAGGAAGTATGGAATATATTTTATCCCAATTTGCAGATGATACCACATTCATTCCTATATGCAGTATTAAATATTCTACAGTTTTTTGCACGTTTTTTCAGGGCATAAGGTCAATGTTGATAAAACAAAACTTATTTGGGTTGGTTATAAAAAGAGATCAAGCTAAAAATATGCAAAAGTGGACATTTTATTGGTCCCAAACAGAATTTACATTATTGGGTATTGATTTTGATATCGATTTAGAATGCATAGTTGATAAAAATTATACAGAAAAGTTTGATCAAATTGAAAAACAAATGACTCGGACTCTAATACAAAATCAAGTTATACCTTTCAAATACTTTCAAATACTAAAGACAAAAGGCGTAAACATGTGTATGATACTCTATTAAATTCAATGTATAATAAATTGCCCTGTTATGGTAGGTGGGAACAATTATTAAATGTACAATTCACTGACAAAGATTGGACATTTTAAATATTATATCAAAGACAAGTACACAGAGTACTGATTTAAGATGGTTACAATATAGAATTATACATATTATATTTCCAACACGTACATTTCTCTTTAAGATAAAATACATCGATTCCCTATTATGCAGTTTCTGTGATCTCTATCCAGAAACTATTGACCATCTTTTTTGGCACTGTGAAACTATTTAAAATATTTGAAAACAACTGGAAAATTGGATTGTAAATGAACTAACGATACCGCTAAAATTCGACATACAAAAGATAATGTTAGGCATTAGAAATAAAAACAATAATACGATTAATGCTATTATTTTATTAGTTAAACAAATCCTCTATAGACAGAGCAAATGATCAACCATTCCATATATTTAGCATATATTTTTTAAAAAAGACATTGTAAGATATTATGATATTACCAAATGTATGTATATTACTCAACATGCAATAATGATAAATTCCACTATTTTTGGTCACCTTTACATATTTTATTTCAGAATTATAAGGAACCATAAAAGGTTTACAAGATCTTGATGTCATGGATGTGTGTATCTGTCTACATATTATTTATGTATTAATGAAATAGTTGGCTATGAATATGTCTATTTTCACCTTATATGTACTATATATGCCTGTGAGAAAAAGAAAAGAAAAGGACGGTGCGGCGATTCATCCCTCATCAAAATTGTGATCAAATCCCACTTCTGACAACAATTGTAATTGCCGATCCTGGAATTCGAACCCGAGTTGCTCCAACGCTCTCCCGAATGAGCCATAGGGGTAACCCTGCTGGTCGAGACCAGTATGAGCATCTTATATCACACCCGGCTACAGTGATTGAGCTTTCCCACCAATCTTCTTTACACGTCCATGCCAACCCAGTTTTACACAACAAAACGTCACAAAATCTATATATTGCTTGTTATAACATAATTTTGAAATATAGGCCTACGTATCGAAAGATCAACGGAAATTAAGTTTGATAGAGTAAGACCGCTATTTTATCAAGACACATCGGTATTCTGGCGACACGTCAGGGCCGTATAAATAAATATGTGCACTCGATAATTAACGACTCTCTAATTGATTAGTTTTTATCGATATTTGTCTCCTTAGATGTATATTTTCTTTAAACAGAAATCTGCAGTTAATATTTTAGGATTATTTTTCTGAAATTGCATATGAGATCGGTATATTGTCAGTTGCGCGTAATTTATGGTGCACCATGTGGATTCGAATGAGATCATAGAGTACAGTAAGTGCCCGAGCCCGTAAGGGGTTTGGGGGTACATTCCCCGGAGATTTTTGTGTACATCATGTGTACTTAGAATTGATTTCCCGCAATCCATGCGATACCTACATGCATATATGTTACAGTCAATATGCCAAACCAGTCATTAGGCATAATGCATGAAATGTTTAGGCATTAGGCCTAATGCCCAAGACCGTCAGGCATTTGGCCTAATGACTAAAATTTCCAGGAATTAGGCCAAGTGACTGCATTTTGGTTGGTGTTGTTTGACATTCTGCCTGATTTCAATTCAGGCAGTTAGTCAAATGTGCTTAATAATGACTGGTTTGGCATATTGACTGTAACATGTAAAGATGTGTGTACCGTATATCTACAATTCTATATATAGTATATACTGTTCGTTACTTCACTGATAACATGTGAAAGGCATGCACCCCGTGTAAATTACATGTATATTTCATATTGAATGTTGTCTAAATGTGATTACGTGCTAACCCTAGAAACCCGGTGAAAGAAATGCTCTGGAATTTGATTAGGTTCCTGCATTTGGTTACCATTTTCTAACACATTCCTTGATTTGTGTTCGACAAAACCGACAAATATCCAAAATATACTATTTCCAGGAGTTAATGAATTATTAATCTGAAATCCTACTAAAACATGTTAGCTGTAATTGAATTTCTTCTCTTGATGTCATCCATGTTCTGACACCTTGCTCGATTCGTGTCCGTTGGTCAAACCCGAGGAAAATCCAAATATAACATTTCTATGATATACTGTAAAATGGCTTCCTCAAAGAGCGTACAAGCGTGAATCATACTCTCATAACGATTTTTCGAATACAACGATCGGCGCTTCATCGCGTGAAGCCATACAGCTACATATAATATACTATAGAGTTGACAAGCATGTGAAGATGCACTATTAGTCAGGTCCTTTCGGTAGAGAAATAATACCTTGCCTCGTTTGCCAGGACCTCTTAAGCAACGTGTTATGGCATTATCCGCGACACGAAGAGTGGCCTGTCAATACGTGTTCATGTACATGTATTATATCTGATGAATATGGACAACGACGTCCATACCTTATATATGTGGTGTTCATGTCTGCCTCTATTCCCGAATGTCTTGAAGACACTGTGTACCAATACTGCCGTTATATTTTGTATACCAGGAATGGTCAGGCGAACATATTTTCACTAACGTTATTCATAGAGGGGGGATAGAGAGAGAGTGAGAGAGGGGGAGAGCAAGAGAGAGATAGTTAGATACATGTAGATATATTGATAGATAGATAATTAATATATAGATATGAAGAGAGAGAGAGAAATATATAGATAGAGAGAGGAGAGATAGGTGAGAGCGAAAGAGATAGTGAGAGAGAGAGGGGAGAGCGAGAGAGTGAGAGAGAGAGGGGGGATAGAGAGAGTGAGAGAGGGTGAGAGCGAAAGAGAGAGAGAGTGTGAGAGAGTGAGAGAGAGGGGATAGAGAGAGAGGGGAGAGAAAGGGGACAGCTAGAGAGAGTGAGAGAGATAGAGTTAGAGCGAGAGAGAGAGTTAGTGAGAGAGATAGAGTTAGAGAGAGAGATAGATACATGTAGATATATTGATAGATAGATAATTAATATATAGGTATATAACAAATAAGAACCTAGGTGGTGTTAGCAATGGTCATGGGGTATCTATCATTATTCACATCACATCACATTGCACTCAATAAATCATTAGTTGTAATTGAATTGAAAGTCATGTCTAGACCCCGTCCCTTTACACATTAATCAAAGCAACTGGTGTTGTACTTGTAGACTGCCGTAAGACTATGGTAAGACTACCGTAAGACTATGGACTGATGTACAAATCATTTGTAATGATTGTGGAAAGGTTGTAATTTTGAAAGTTCTATTTTCTAAAACAGTTTTTAAAGAGCGATAGATACAAAGGTTGATAATGAGATATTATATTAATACAAAGGTTGATAATTAGATATTATATTAATACAAAGGTTGATAATGAGATAGTATATTAATACAAAGGCTGATAATGAGATAGTATATTAATACAAAGGTTGATAATGAGATAGTATATTAATACAAAGGCTTATAATGAGATAGTATATTAATACAAAGTTTGATAATGAGATATTAAATAAATACAAAGGTTGATAATGAGATATTACATTAATACAAAGGTTGATAATGATATATTATATTAATACAAATGTTGATAATGAGATAGTATATTAATACAAAGGTTGATAATGAGATAGCATATTAATACAAAGTTTGATAATGAGATATTATATTAATACAAAGGTTGATAATGAGATATTATATTAATACAAAGGTTGATAATGAGATATTATATTACTACTAAGCTAACGTAGTCAAAATCAATGTATACTATCTTATAGATATCTCGGGTTTCATTTAAATGTTGGATTATCTAAGACATACATACACAATTTATCAGCGCTTGAAGCAAATGGTAATTCTAGTATGTGATCTAATTTATACCTCCATGAATATAAGTATTTACATTTGAACTGCCATCTATAAGTAGTGTCACTTCTTGCATGGAGACATAGATACTGTTGAAGAAATAGCAGTCCATTTGTTGTCTAATTATAGCTGTATCGAATATGCAACATCGACTTAATCCTATCTGGATACTCAATATTCTACAATGATTCATGGAGTGCCCCAATCCTCTGGATGTGTGTTATGTCGCAGCTATCTCACAGGATTTCCAATAAATCAATGGGATCATTGACAATTACTTGCAACTGAAACATCATTGTGTCAGCGGATTTGCAATGAGATATTTGCTATTCCTCTGTAACCGTGTACACATATCCTAATGTCACAACAGTATGTACACATTATCATTCTTTGAACGTTTTAGAATTCATCTTTTATCTGTGTTTAATGCAAGATCGAACATCTAAATATTTAAACAGATCTCTTGGCTCAGATCAGCGTTTTGAAAGACAAATAGTTCTTCAGCATACATGTTCTTTTAACTTAAGGTGGATCCTAATCCACTAATCTCTTTGTGTTGGAAACAGTAAAACAAATTTAAGTGTCCTATTCTAGGATCCTAACAAAATCATACCAGGATCCTGGCAGGACACTTTCACCTGCCAGGATCCTGATAGGATTGTGTTATGATCCTGGAGCAATATACATAACATTTTTAGCTGCGGAAGATATATGCTTTAACATTCATCTACATCAACATGTGATGAAATATATACTTCAGGAAATAGCAGGGTTCGACAGTAAGGATTGTCCGCCTGCCTTGGACATATATTATCCACAGGCGGACATGTGAAATAGCGCAGATTAACAAGCCATTAACCTACAAGGCAAGTAGTTTCATGTCCGACAGGACTCAGGGGTAGGTTCTTCAAATTAAAAGTTACTGGAGAACCCTGAATGGCCATTGTAATGCAGTAGGTTGTCACTGCATACTCCTGAATGCATTCATATCCGTGTATGGGAAGCTAACCAAACGAAAGCGTGTTCCTTTCTGATACTCTCCAACACCAGGGATCTTGCCGGCGCTTCATATCACCAAACTTTAAGGGTCATACCGGTAATCCAGGCGTAAATCGAGGTTTTACGTCACCACACGACCTGATTTACGCCCGAACTAACGTACGACCATTTCGTGAATTGCAGATCTGTATTGGCCCGTCTGTACAGCGTAACTCTAAGGTAACCGAAATTCCAAACTTAGCAATGGTGTAGTCTATGGCTAAGGTTGGCGAGAGAAAGAGAGAGATAGAGAGAGAGAGAGAGAGAGAGAGAGAGAGAGACAGAGAGAGACAGAGAGAGACAGAGAGAGACAGAGAGAGGGGGACAGAGATAGAGAGAGGGAGAGAGAGAGAGAGAGGGAGAGAGATAGAGAGAGAGGGGAAGAGAGAGGGAGAGAGATAGAGAGGGAGAGAGATAGAGAGAGAGGGGAAGAGAGACAGAGGGAGATAGATAGAGAGCGAGAGGGAGAGAGAGAGAGAGGGAGAGAGAGATAGAGAGAGCGGCGGACGAGAGAGAGGGAGAGAGATAGGAGGGAGAGAGAGAGAGAGAGAGAGAGAGAGAGAGTGGGAC
>JAUTBT010001851.1:0-10422 GCA_032361225.1 Lepetodrilus schrolli
TTCAGTGTGGGGCAGGAACGAATCCTAGATACGATCAGGTTCTCGGTCACCCATCCACGAACCAGCCGAGCTCAAACGTGCTTCACTTTAACCCGAGCGGTCAGCTGTGCAATATACTTATGTAGACAAATCAAATGTATATACTTTCAGGTAAAATATATTTGACCATGAAATGTCATTGTAATAAGAGCTTTGTGCACTGATATCAATAAAAGACATTGATAACTAGCCGCACATCGGAAAGATGTAGCTGATTGAACAGAACAATTTATTAGACAAATCAAATGTTAGTAGTTTCAGGTAAACATTAATTTGACATTGCAAACTAGCTGTTATTGTATGCATTAAGATGTTCAGTTCAGAAAATATACAATATGTATACACTACACTGCACATAGGTCATGCTATTTCAAATCCAGAAATAAACCCATAAAAGTACAGCTTCATCACAGTTGCACAGTCCAGATAATACCTGGGCGACACTTATAGAGTGGATTATTGTGGTGCACACTATGTGGTCTTGATTTTACCTTCTGCTACCCAACGTTGCTTCTTCTTGTCCTTGAGATCACTCAGGAAGCTCTCCATCTCATTGAGGGACTGTTCCGGGTCCACTGCTACTGGCGGCACTGTCGGCACAGTCGGCTGGACGACAGTGGAACAGGGGCCAGCTCGGCCTATCCCCAGGGACGCAGAAATGGTAGATTTAGATTGCACTGCAGGGCTTCCTTCTATTTTATCATCTGTTTTGACTGCTGTTGACTCTTTAGAAGGCGAGGGTTTCTCTGGAGATGGGCTTCTAGATGATGATGATGATGATGATGATCTTTGCCCGGGTTCTGAGCATTGCTTTGTTGCTGATGAATGTTTATTCTGTGACATTGCTTTAAGAATGTGTAGTGGCACACTACTTAAATTCGGATGTGTTTTATAATATCTGCCACACTTCCTGTTTTCGCCACGAGGCCTGGCAAGTTTTCTCGTGTAATCAATATTCGCTTTGTCAATGGATACATCTCCATCGTAGTACTCGCCACCCCGTGCGTCATTTTTGTAGTAGTTATGAAAATGCTCTTTTCGCCGACGGGCTCCTTCAGATAATTTGTCGTCACGATGCCGACTTTCATCATCATTGTCATCTCTCCTTCTATCATCATCTCTCTTATTGTCATGACGTTGCCGGTCGTGATGCCATCTACTGTCATATTGCCCATCATCTCGATCAGACTGATTTCGTCTGTAATCACTGCGCTGGTGGTCGTCATCATGAAGTTTATGCTCACCTCGTCCTCTGTCATGTCTTTCCTCGTGATGTTTATCACTACCGCCTCTCTTTCTGTTGCACATTTCTTGTTTACCAAACTTGGATGGCCTACTTGATTTTTCAAACCTGTCATCCATCACCTCTCTCATATTACTTGACACTTCTGAAGTGTCTTTCAATGTCTTAGGTGAAGAATCAATTCCTCCTCTGAAATTTCCAGGAGACATACCTTTAGGACTTATTAATCCCTTCTCATGGAGAAACAAGCGTTCCAGTTCATCTTCTTCTTCATCGGTATCCAACTTCTCCTGCTTTTGCTTGCTAGCACGATACTTGGACAACTGTTTCCCCGAGAAGATATTGATAGCCGCCAGATCCTGGGGAATCGGCATATTTCCGGTGGAGATGCTGATCTGGATGTTCTCGTACTTCCGGGCTACTGGTTTGACGTCGACACCAATCACAGGCGGCGGCGAGTCCCACCTGGATGAGATGTGAAACATGGATTGTCCACTTTCAGACTTCTTCGAAGTTTTGCTTGCTTCACCAGGCTGGTCGAACCGGCTCTTTCTTTGCCGATGCTCTCTGGAGGTACTGTGTTCTCCACCCTCTCCTCCGTGTCCTAGGCGTTCACTCAGTGAAGATATGCTGGAATCTTGGATCACTTTCTCTGGAGACCTCAACCTTTTAGACGGTCTGATCAGTTTTTCACGTGAGCCTGACCGGGGCGAAGGTGATCTACTGTTTGACGACGACCTAGATCGGTGTCGTTCTACTCCAGATTTCGGACGTCTCTTCTTAGACGTTTGATACAACAATTCCCCTCCAGCATCATTGCTGCCCGTGCATTTATTATCAGCATCGCCGTTGTCCTTACGCTTGCTGAACCTTGTCAGCGCATCTCTTATTTTCTTCTTCTTGATTTCTTCAATATCTGCATGATCTGACTTCATAGTTCTGCTGCTCTTCAGTCTCTCTTTGTAATGCCTCGTATCCTTCCCAAAGAAACTGTCCTGCGTTTTAATGGTTTTGGGATCAGCAATGCCATGCTTTTCGTAGAAGTCACCCATAGGTTTGTCGTATTCTGAAGATGAAGAATCGTTGGAACTGGAACTCGATCGTGACCTAGAATTCGACGTTGACGACCTGGAACTGTAATCACTGAAACTTGAACCTCCACTTCTCTTCTGCTTCCTTCTATCTCTTTTCTGTCGACGAGGACTCTTAAGCCTCACAACTTTCCTTGATTTAACATCCTCCCATTCCGCCAATGGTGAATTCTCTCTGACTTTTCGATCTTTGTTTGAGGACCGTCTTGACCCTCGACCTCTGACCTCTTGCTCATCCTGGTTGTCCCAGTCTCCCCCCTGACTCCTGGAGCCTTTCCGAGAGCTCCCTGCTATGGAGTAGCCGTACTCGCTCTCTCCGTACAGGAATGCTTCTTCATCAAAGGGACTTTTCGACAACTTCGCGCTCTTTGGACTGTGAGTGCGATCAAATTCTCCAGGAGAGTTTCCTTGTGATGCAGTATGGATGGAGAGATTTTCTTTCAACTGGAGGTTCCCGCGGTAACGATGCCCGGCTGGTCTCTTTCCTGCTGCGTACTCTTCTCGAGATTTCTGAACAAAGTTTGGATCTTGAGGATTGCAGAAACCGGCAGGAAACACTGTTGGAGCTTCAGTTTTGTGACATTCATCATCGGGACCTAGTCCGGGAATGTAAACATCATTCTTGGTGAAGATACTTGCATAAGGGTTTTGCTCTTGGGCTACTGGATTGAGGAGATGTTTGACTGTCCTGTGGTCATCGATGGTGTGTCGTAATTTTGGTGCACTGGATTCGGCCGCTTCTTCCAGCTTTCTCTTCCTGGACTCGACACTGAAAATATTGAAGAATAACATAAAAATACATTGAATTGGGAGTTAGAGCCGCTATCAAGTTTCTTTCACTTATATCACAGCTTGTCAGATTAGGGCAGGAGGAAACCTGCAACATTAGTAGCACTAAATGTTGTAGTGAACCTGCAAGCATCAGCTGGTATTGAAAGACCCAAGGATGTTTCTACATTGTCACGTTACAAATATCAGTTCCCTTGTTCATGGACTTAGCTACATGATTTTGTCAAAGAATACAAACTACTGGGGAAAATATACTGTGAATCGATAAAATGGATGTATTTTGTATCTTATTTTATGTTAAAAAACAATTGTCTTTGAATTGGGGCTTTAGAGCCGCTTTCAAGATTGTTTCACTTATATCATAGCTTGTCAGTTCAGGGCAGGATGAAACCTGCAACATATGTGGCTCTGAATGTTCCAGTAAAACCTGTATGCACCGGCTGGTACTGATAGACCAAGGATGATAACTGCATTGCCGAAGATGCCCTAAAGAGCACTGCCTGTGCCTAATCCAGCAGTTAGAGGGGTAATATGCTGTAAGTGAGATAAATTTTGATATTTGTAAAGCACGACCATGCTTCTTCCTTCTTGGTTCGCTTCTTCTCCGATGATTTCGTAGCTTCGTCGCCATGCCAGCTTTTCCTTCTGTGACCCTCGGGTGAGTAATCCCTTTGTCGGTTCAATGACTTTTTTCTTTTCTTATGTTTTGGCGACCCGTCATCATCACGTCTATATTTCCCTGTCCTATACCTCTCCCTCCGAGCAGCTTCCTGCTTCAAGTCAAACTGAAAAGACAACATTTTCAGCATAAATAAAAACACAACTGCAGAAGAATAGAGTTTTTTTTTAAAACTTAGACAATAGCTCTTTGCTATATTGCATGGGTATCGACTGAGTGAATTTAGCAAAGATGTTGGCTATCGATCCACTGCTAATGTCACACACCGACTCTCCAGCATTCCAGCTACAGAAGAGACACGTAGAGCAGGGTGAGAACTCACTATTTTCATGGCGAGATCACTGGCGGCTGTGATGGCAGGTCTGTAGGTGGGGTCCAGGGAGACGGCTTGCTGGTAACACTCCTGTGCTGGCTGGTACTCTTTCTGGTCCTCAAACCTGCAAAACCAGTGTCAACACTGAGGCAAGCCTACATTTAACACAAACTTATGAAAAGTTGCCACAAGGATTATTTTGCTGATTTCTATTTGGTGCTGGTGTGAAGATTATTTCATTTATGTAGTGGTTTGTCATATTATGACAGAAGGAAATTGGAAAACCCTGTAACCTAAACCCAAAGATGATAACAGCATTGCAACAGTGCTGACATGTAGTTATAAATTGCTACTCATCAGTGACGTAACTTACGCAAACATTAATTCCACGTCTTGAATATGGGTTTGAATGTTTTGTCCTGTTCTAAATTTCCAAGAGAGATGCTGGAATAACTCATATCATGAGCCCATCGGTATTTGAGCTTAGTTTTGGGAATATTTCCTTATATTTGAACATTGAATATTGGATTTCCGTAATAATAGAATAACAAAGGTAGAAAAGTCTCAGAAAAGTCGACCTCTCACTCTGTGATAGCGATGACGTGCCATAAATCTTGGTGTAATATTATTATCTAGGGATGGATAACTCTAGTTAACTTTATTTTAGCCTTTATTCTGATTGGGTGAAAATATATCCCACCAGTTATAGTATCGAAAATTATGTAGATGAGATATAACTGGTGTGATTTATTTTCGACCAATCAGAATAAAGGCTAAAATTAAATTAACTAGAGTTATCCTCTCTTGATATCGAAAGACATGTCATTTGAATGTAAACCTGAAGAAATCAAGTAAATTACGTATTAACTAGGTTGGTAGATCAAAATTATGAATGGTATTTAAAAGTACAAAGTCTAAGAATCAAAACCCACCTCTACATAACAATATAACACCAAGATTTATGGCATGTTATCTCTATCACAGTGTCGGGTAAACATTTCCCCGAGATGGAGATTCCTACCTTTGTTATTCTATTATTATGGAAATCCAATATTTGTGACAAGCGTCTGTGATTTGTAAGCTTCTAGTGGATGCAAGATGAAAGTACCATTGCAACAGCATTCTATGTTTTCCATGTAAACAAGTTGTTGTAATCCAATACATACCGTTTTCCCTTGGCTAGAGTAGTTTCTAGCAGGTAGTTTTTGGCATTAGTATGTGATGGGTTTACTTTCAGAGCAGCCTCAAAGTCTTTAATAGCTCTGGTGAAGCTTTCATTATTGGCATATCTGAAATCAATATTTTTGTTAGCATTGAAAAACTGAGATCTTTCAAATACATTTTACTTAGGACTTAGGATACTTACGTGATGCAAATAAAGACAGCGTGTCAGAATAAGTCAGAGAAAACTCCACAATATTCAGGAAATTCCTAAGACATGTAATATAATGAGAATTCTGGAATATAGTGAACCCTCGATATAATGCCCTTCACTACATCGTGGATTCGCTTAAACCGCAGGGTCAAGCGTGAACCCCAAATATTGGGCTAAATATTGTGCAGTGAAAAAACTGGGACTAGTTCACAAACTTTGAACATGAGAAAAAACTGGCACAAATCCTGTTGAGTAAAGTAACCACTATTTTGAGTAACCTTTACAGTAAATGACGACAAAGCCACACAGTAAGCCACTTTGTAACTCACAACACCCTTAGTCTGTCAGTACCAGCCAATGCTCGCAGGTTTACTGCAACACTAAGTGCTACGGTTGTCTTATGCCCTAAACTGATAAGCATTGATATAAGTGAAAGAATCTTGAAAGCAGCTCTAAACCCCAATTTAAAAGAAATAGAAAAAGAAACACTCACAGCGCGCCCCTGGCCACCAGGGCATCTACATTGGTCTCATCTATCTGCAGGGCCTTGTTGAGGTGCTGCATGGCCTCCATCTGCTGGCCTTTCTTGAAAAGCATCACGCCCTGGGCCACACTGAAGTACACACACGCAGATGTCATGCACATAGCTGCCAATCAATGTCGGATGCAGATCGATTGACAGCTTCAATGACATTTCACAGACTGATATTATTTCTATGTCATAGTCTAATCAATATTAGACATATTAGATATATTGGCATTGCTTCAACTCACCTCTGTAAAGCTAGCTTCTGGCACTGCCACTTGCGAAGGTTCTCTGAATACTCCTTCTCCAAGATCTTTCGACTGAAGGAAAATTCATCACAATAGATCATCATTCATCATCCATATACAACACTAACAAAGAAAGTAGTGTGTCTCTACCGGTGTTGGAAAGTAACTTCAGCAGATATTGATGCCAGATTCTTGGAATGGGTTCAAACTACAAAATTTGACCGTCTACCACCTTCCCCTACATGTTTATTTAACCTTGTCACTGCTGGAATAAATTAAAGTGACGTTCCGTTGACTGCTGAATAAAATCAGCTGGAATTACGTCATCACATTCTCTTACTTACTTACAAAATTCTCCTACTTACTTACATAATTTTTCTACCTACATACAGAATTCTCATCCTTACTTAATTCTCCTGCTTATTTACAGAATTCTCCTACTTATTTATATAACGCTCCTACGTACAGAATTCGTTTACTTACTTACAGCATTCTCCTACTTATATACAGAATTCTTCCACTTACAGAATTCTTCTACATACTTACAGCATTCTCCTACTTATTTACAGAATTCTTCCACTTACAGAATTCTTCTACATACTTACAGCATTCTCCTACTTATTTACAAAGTTCTCCTACTTATTTACAGAATTCTCCTACTTACAGAATTCTCCTACTTACTTACAGAATTCTCCTATTGACTTTACAGAATTCTTCTACTTACTTATGGAGTCCCCGCATGATTGACGAGTCCTTGAGGCCATGTAAGTTTAGTAGATAATCAACATTCCCCGAGTTGTTGAAGCCTATGATTGACTGAAGTAATTCATTGAAAGTCAGTCCACGAACATGCAATTTTCGTCTGAAAAGAAATCAATATGAAAAGTTAAATGGAAGAAATCATATCTAATAAATAGGAATCGATTCCGGGGAAAATTATCAGTTTGAAGATTTCAACACATTTTTTACCTGTAATGAACAGGAAAATCGTCTTCACTGATGAGTCCCTGAAAACAGAATATGTAAATTAACTTCAATGCATATAGTGTCATTTAAATGCATTGAGTCAACTTCAATACTGCTAATTTCATGAGTTGATTACTAATAGCAATACAATAAACCTAGCCTTATTGTCTTGTCAGTAAAAACTTATGTATTTTGCGAAAATGTCCATGAAAATGTCCATGAAAATGTAATTTATTATAAATAAAGTCTATGATCACATGAATAAATAAAGCTGTATTCTATATTGTGGAAAGTACCATGCTGAAGGCAACCGGAGATGGCCTAAAGAGCTGTACTTGTGTAATCCTGCTGAGAAAAGTTTAAAGAAACATAGTTACGATACATTAGCATTACACAATACAGCACCTCCAGTTGTCGCCAGCATTAACAAGGTTAATGACTACATCATAGTTACCAGTTTCTGCTGGTATTTATCAGAGGGAAACAAGGACTTGTCATGTATAGATATGATGATTCTCCCAGTCTCTGGGTTCACATTCAGAACCAGCCCTAAAAAACAACATTAGCTACATTAATCACCACAGAGCATGGCAAAATGACATACTGCAACGACTTTTGAATTCTAAAATCAATTGTTGTTCATACGAGTGTTTCAATGTACACAAATATGTTGAAGCAATGTATTCCCATTATTCCAACAAAAAGGCAACAATATTAAACTCAATGCCAGGATTAAAAACAGCTGCATATTTTAGAAAGTAATCAAACATATCTATATAACTCTTGTTTCAAAGTGGACATAAATATTTCAAACTCATGATTATTCTAGCACTTCATTGTGTACGACCATTTAATTACATTTCCTATTTGAGAATAATTAATAGATTCTTATCACTGTTAGATGGTTACATTTGGGACATCTCCCCTTTACTCAACAAGCCATTATTTTACCTCTTACAATATCTTTGATGTGGAATGATTCAATTGGAGGAACATCAGAAACAATTGATGGGATTTCTTTCAATGGACAAAACATCTGAAAACATTAAAATATGGGCTAAAATAAATAAGACAGTAACTAGGGTACATTAATCCATTGAATTAATGTAGAGCAGTGAAAATTAATATTTGAATTATCTGCTGCCATGACAGTGCGACATAATAGCAGGATGGTTTACCTTATAATAATAACTTTACAAGCATTATCACCAAGCCCAATTAAGAATGCAAAGACCATTACTCTTAAAATTTAATAGCAATACTTGAAATTACCAAATAGTATTAAATAAAGCTTCCATTAGCCTCAACCAGAATTTGATAGTTGTTCTACATGCTATCTATATATTGCATACATCACTTCTGCAGACGGTTACACGTGACATACCAGTACTTTTGCGTCATGGATATCTCGGGCATGACCATTACCCAGACACAGAAGTGTGACCATAAGTCCGCTCTCCAGAACAGAAGTCACTACACCGATCACTATGTCTCTCTTCTCCAGGCTCTGAAGCAAATTCAAACACAACCTAAAAGTTCATCTACACCTCTGTACATGTAATGTAATCAATCTGCCAAGCACATGCATAGTTGAACACTGGACTTGCTAAAATTAATAATTGGCCTGTATTAATAAAAAATGTCTTGAATTGCCATGGACATAAATTTGCAATATAATTAGTTGACATATACACAGGACAATACTCACATTGTAGAAATGGTCTTTTGCAATCTGCAATGGAATTCCCATGAAAGATTCTAATGCTGGCATTATGGCGTAATTGTCTGAAGAGAAGAGTGACATTTTTCAAAGTAAACTTCCAAACATGTTTGTTCAACTCCACTCAACATTCCATCAAATATAATTATGTTAACTTTCTCCTTCAGTAGGGCATCTCTGGTTTCCTTCAGCTGTGAGGAGTGAGTAATTATGGAGTTTAACATTGCTGCAGGAATCTTTCACCCATTTGCAATGAAGCTGAGAGGAAGGTTAACCATACTGTATATATATCATCTTTATATTTTCCTGCGTACCACATTACTATACGTGCCAATATTCTCACCTTCAGCATCTTCTGTCTTCTGGACCATCTTGATCTTGTCTACACTTTTGAAAAGCAGATCAGCCTTTCTTGCAATAAACTGGCTCACAGATCTGTGGAAACTTTCATCCCTGAAAAAATTTATTATTTAAAGTGAAAACAATTGACTGAACATAATCAGAGGCATCATAATCAGATGATAAACATCAGTAATTCTAGAAAAAAATGCTACTAACAATTTCAATGTTAATTGCAACAGTCTGTTGCAACCTTCAAGTTCACCTTGGACTGCGTCTTTCACATTTCTAGGTGCATCAACCACTAAAATATTGGGGCATTCATGAATGAAACAAATCAACACGTAAATGAAGCGAGACACTCAATGTCAGTAGGAAACATTACAATGTGTTTCTTCAATACCCGTTTCTTAAATACAGTGCATGTTTTCTCAATGTGTGTGTTTCTTCAATACAATGCATGTTTTTCTTCAATGAGTGTGTAGTTTCAATACAGTGCTATGGACAACAGCTTACTTTATCTCGGGCGGCGACACGTGTGGTTCCTGCCGCTCCACGTATTCCGCCAGTCCCACAGGAAGTCGGCCATGTTGCTCCGCCTCAAGACACAGGACCAGGTCTGCCCCCCGCTGTGCTACTGCCTGACCAATCAGAGCTGAGTCCATGGCGTACAACATCGATACAAACCAGAAACAAATATGGTTTAAAACATGATAAACAGAAAGAAAACATAAACATGATGAAGGTATCGTCAGGCTACCAGTTTTCGAACAACACTTATTTATGAAAATGTGTGTTTTATGGATTTATTGCATAATAACAAGAGATGTATAATCTATAATACGGGCTTGCCAGGTGGATCATTCGCAAACAAATTCTAGAAATTTGATATGTGATAACGCATTATTCATTCAAAATCTGTTGAAACAAACTGGTCAAACATATAAATGTGCTATGCAATTACTCACAGCTGACGATTTCCCATTGTAATGTCACATTTAAAAAAAAAAAAAAAAATTGAATTGGGGTTTTAAGTCGCTTTCAAGATTCTTTCACTTATATCACGACTTGTCAGTTTAGGGCAGGAGGAAACC
>JAUTBT010001852.1:0-10421 GCA_032361225.1 Lepetodrilus schrolli
TTTCAAGATTCTTTCACTTATATCACGGCTTGTCAGTTTAGGGCAGGAGGAAACCCGCAACATCCGTAGTGATGAATGTAGCAGTAAACCTGCGAGCACTGGCTGGTACAGACAGACCAAGGATGATAACTGCATTGCCATGCTACAGTCAGTGAATCATATCAATATCGCATCAGAAAGGTAACTTTGATGCCAAGCTCCCAGGACCTAAATGTCTACCATTGTGCTACCACCAGCCCGTCCACAATAGTAAGATAGAGGAATTGTACATGAGTGACCTATTCATTTACTTACAGTTGTGTATAATGTACATGATGTGAATCTGGGTATGTTGATTGCCAGGGATGCTACTCAATGCAGTCTGGGTACGTGAGTCACGATGACGACGCCCAGGTGAGTTACGTCAGCACACAGCAGCCGCACCACCCTCAGGTGTTCTCTAGGATCCGTCAGGCCTGCATCCGTAGTCTCAGCTGCGAGGTACGTCCTGGACAGGCCCCAACATTACATTACCACACTTGGGCCACATTTTTTGTATTTCTTGGTTTACGGATCCGCCGACCCGAATAATTTGGAAAATGAAAAAAGTTTTTTTTAAATATGATTATTTAAGCCGGTACAAAAATTCTTTGCAAATTATTTTAAAAAAATTGGTTTAAACGAATAGGAATATATAGAGAATCTCACACAAGTGTCTCAGAATATCAAATATATCAAAACGAGTCATCGACGAGTGTGGATATATTTACATCTATAGAGTCTACAATATGATTTCATGCTTATGCTCAAATTTCATATGAGGATTTGTGAACAAAACTTTTGAGTTGAGCATGAAATCGTACTCATTTTTTCTCTCGTAATCTCAGGGCCTGGTGACAGCGTCACCACGCAGAATAAATAGCCTAAACCATGCTAAATAATTCAAAATTAGATGGATAACTTTTGTAAGTAGTAACTAGATATTGATATATGTTGTTATTGTATATATATTGTTATGCTCGGTTTCAAGATTACTGGATGTTAGATAAATTAAATAATTTTAATAATGCAAAAGTAATAATATATATACTATGTGAATATTGCTCAAATTTAATGCAAGGAAATCTGCTATTTTATGCCTGTAATGCCTTGAACAAGGTAAATATGGTAAAAGTATTCATCTTACTACGTAACTATTGTTTTATTTTAATACAGGTTTGTCCTGGCAGGGAGGGACCCATCTTCTTCGGAGACGAGCAGTACGGCTATGTGTTGAGCTACACGTTCTACATCGAGGACAGCCAAGCCCGGGGCCTACACCGCTGGTACAGCATCCTCATCGTCATGATGGACAAAATATATTTACTGAATTCTTGGCCTTTCTTAGTGCCTCATTTAAAAACTCTGATATCCAATATACAATCTCGAGCTAACAAAGTGTATTCAGATGAACAATCAAAATGCCCACCAACGACACTCAAACTCAATCCATCGATAAATCCTGCCAACTTCATTCTACAAAGGGGAGGTAATAAACCAGCGCGTTCGCTGGTTGAACTGACGGGTCACAGCAATGTGTTCAAGGTGTTACACTTCTCATTCATCTGGATCCTGAAGGCATGTGGTAACAGACTTACGGAGACACTGTTTGAAGGACCCCCGACTGAGGACTCCATCATTGATATGGAGAAACAAGAAGGCAAGGCTACCATCTATGTTATAGAACACTCTTCAGTTGTGTCTGAATTCTTAGTTAAGAAATATTTGTAATCGGACAATTCAATGATCGTTTGCTTGAACATTTTATCGAGAGAAAATATTTTCTGGACAATAGTTAATTTTAAACTGTGAAAAAAATGATAACATACTTTTCCCCTGAGTAGCACAACCAGGGTTGACGATTGTGTCTATTTTAAATTGAGTGATTGCATTGCACTGCCCTGTGGTAGTACTGAATTTGGACTTTTTATATCTATCTATTTGCTCCTCCAATTTTAACACAGAATGAAAACAGCAGTGTTTGTATCATCAGAGAAAACGTATACTCTTTCTCAGCAAGTTGTGACATTTATGTCCATCCATTCTTTCAGAAACTGAGGAGGGTTTTATCAAGTTATTTTCTCGTAAGATTGGTGCCGATTCTGACGATCATGTTCCTTCTGAGGACGAAGGTGTTGCCAATAGCGACAGCGAGCTGGAGGAAGACAACATGGCCGCCGTTATCAGGAATCTCAGACAACTACGAATGGTCAGTTCAACATTGCTCAGTATTCTGGACCTAGGAATTCAGCTGGTGCAGATGGTAGCACAATGGTAGAACATCAGACTTTGGAGCCAAAGGTTCAGGGTTTAAATCCTGCCCCAGCATCAATGTTCGCAAATGTTTCTGACGATATTGATAGGATGTGCTGTCTGTACTGTGGCAATGTAGTTATTCTTGGTCTATCAGTACCAGCCGGTGCTCGCAGGTTTACTGCAACATTCAGTGCTATGGATGTTGCTGGTTTCCTCCTGCCCTAAACTCACAAGCCATGATGTGAGTGAAAGTATTTTGAAAGCGGCTCTAAACCCCAATTAAAAAAAAAAATTAAAAAAAGTTATTCCGTTGTTGCATTATGGGTGACATATTCCTGCAGTGAGGTAGGGCAATATATCAATCAACAATGTTATTGTTGAATTGTCTTGTTATCCCAATTCTTTAAAATGGTAATTTTATTTAAATATCCTACTTACCAAGTTGAATTATTCTATTATCTCAGTTATTGATGACTTGGTTGTATTTCAGGCTATAGGGAACAGCAAGTTTCATACCCTCGCATACCATGTTGTCATTGGTAACCAAATAATTGTCAGTGGTCCAGAACGTGAAAAGGTCAAGGCCATCTTGTCTACACTCAAGGTACATAGCCTAACGATATATACGTTGTTCTGAATCATTCGCACATCAGATGTCACAAGCCTTTCCATCATCATTAACCACATATGTGACAACATTTCAATTCAGAAAATTAAAATATTTAATGTAAATCTGTGAAAATCATTAAACTCTCATCCCTGTTCTGTACTGTTGTATATATTGGTCAACAGTTAAATTTCACTCTTTCAATGTTAACCACTTGGATCATAACATTCCTGCTCACTTTAAACCATTATCATTTAAAAGGACCAATACACTATGTTGTTGGTGTGGCAAATATAGTGTGATTTTACTTACCCATTTTTATTATTGGTCATATGTAATATATAGAGCTATATTTGCAAGAATCTGTGCTTTCAGGCATGAAATGCCACACAAAATCCGTCAAAATAAATCATTTTACCAACCAATGTTAAACAATCCATTGTTTTGAAAATAATATCTACGTGGGGATTCCCCTCATGTTAGTAACGTGATGAGAAGAGTTCATCGTGATTGGTTCTCGGTCAGACGGTTGAGAGACAGTCACACACTCCAGCTCACCAACTGACTGCCCGGAAAATGTATCGATAACAGATAATTTGGAAGGAAATGTTGAAGGATCATCAGTTTTTTAGTTTAATACAATATGAATTTGGTGTTTAAGTCACTTTAAGTCAAGTACTAAGATGAAATTTGTTCAGATGCTGCTCCCCAAGGGCTGCTGTCGTACGGTGACCTACAGCAAAACGTATGAGGAGTCGTGGCGGTGTAACTTCCTGGGACTGCCACTCAATGTCCCACTGCCCAAACACACCATGTCCACGGAGCAGTTCATCCTGGTGGAGCTGCTGGCAGACAGTCGGGGGACGGAGGAGTATGCGGACAGCTCCCTGGACTCTGAGAAGTCTCTGTCTGACAATGTCTTCAACACCTACACTTACAGGCTCAGCAGCCCAGTCATCTTGCCAGAGAAAGGTCAGTTCAATTTCTGATATTGATAGGATGCGATGTCTGTAGAGTGGCAATGCAAACATCATCATTGGTCTGTCAGTACCAGTCAGTGTTCACAGAATTACTGCAACATTCAGCATTGTGGGTTTTCCTCCTGCTCTAAACTTACAGGCCGTGATATAAGTGAAAGAATCTTGAAACACCAATTTTTTTTTAAAGTAAATCAGTTGGGAGTGATATCATTTTGACAACTCTTGAATCATTCATCCAAGCTGAGATTCTTTATATCATGAATTAAATTAAATTCTGATGTGCGTTACAGAAAATAATAATAATTCATTCATTCAATAGGTCATTCTAGTGGACGGATGTGATTGATGGTATGCTCTATTTGTTTGCATGTAGTTCCGACAGTTCTACACAAAATGGAGCAGGCGCTTAGCAATGAGAATCTGACAGAGGAGGTGGTGGAGCACTGCTTTATCTGCCTGAAGGAGGAGTGGATGAAGTAAGTCACATCACAGTCACAGTCACTTGTTTCTAACTACATTAATTAAAGAATCAATGACTATGCAATGAATCTAAGCATTAATGTTGTAGGACATTATTATATTTCCCTTAATACTGTCTTTGTGTTGCAGCAAGGTGAAGGTGCTGTTTAAGTTCACGAGGGCTGGAGGCAACAGGACCAAAGAGGACACGGAGAAACTCCTCAAGGTCGTGGGTGCCCAGGATGAGGACAAGAAGCTCCTAATGTTCTGGATGACAGGACTCAGTGTACAGTACAGAACTCACATACTGTCATCTTACAAGAGTCAGCAGTAGATCTCACTTGATGAATCTAATGTTCTGGATGACGGGACTCAGTGTACAGTACAGAACTCCCATCCTTTAATCATTCAAGAGTCAGCAATAGATCTCACTTGAAGAATCTAATGTTCTGGATGACAGGACTCAGTGTACAGTACAGAACTCCCATCCTTTAATCATTCAAGAGTCAGCAATAGATCTCACTTGAAGAATATAATGTTCTGGATGTACAGAACATACACTGTCATGTTATAATAGGAGTCAGCAATATTGATCTCATTGCACATATTGGCACCTTATAACAGTCAGCAAGAGCTCACATGAAGTTCCTAACATTGTAAAATGACTGGACTTCCTTAGTGTGCAGTAGAGGGAGCTTAATGAGGACATGTCTGTCTGGTACACAGCTGGTACTCACTGAGGATACAACTTAGGGGGGCCAATGCTGCTAACTGAATCAGAGAACCTCTATGCTGGGAGCATGTTAGAAATGGGATTCAATCATGTCTTGAATCTGAAATGCTGTTGTATACAATCATGAACATTTGCATATATACACACTACATTGAATGGAAAATATTCAGATACTTAATCTGTTAATATATATAGTATTTACACCATAATTGATTTCTAAAGTTTAAATGTTTTCAAGTGAATCAACACTACGAATCTCATGCAAAGTGAGCATAGTTTCACGCATTGTTGAATATAATTATTTGTATTGATAATAAAATCTGTGATACTGTTGTACAAGTGGCAGAGAACTGTCTAATTATGAATTTGTTTGTTTTTTTGTTGTCAAGTATTCCTCTTTACTTAGAATAATCTGGAATAATCGTAGATATATTTTCAATGAAGAATGTTATTGGACAGATAATACCCAACTTGTGGAAGGATACAAGTGAAAATTGGCGAGACAAATTAATGGCTCCATATATTCAAACTTGAAAGATACAGCCATATGAAAACCTTACATAATACACACTTTAACGACTTGAAATATTTATTGTTGTAAGACAAAAATACATTGAATATGAAAATATTGAAAACCAGGAAAATGTAGCTTATTAATATACTTGTGTAAACAAATCAAACGTACTTACTTTCAGCAGTTTTGACCTGATTACCCAATATACTTGTGTAGACGCATTAAATGTACATACTTTCATGTAAAAATATGCTTGACTATGAAATATATAAACAAACCCGTGATTGTATGCCTTTAAGGTAAAAATATGCATGAAATATAGCTATGTTAACGTTATATGATAAATCTGAATTTCCGCACAAGAATAAGTGTCTCCAGTTGCTGTACCTTGAATAATATAATTAATTGTATTCAATAATTGTTCTCTAGTGTTTCTGTATAGATTGCAAGAGATAAAAAAGTGATGTACATTTTCACAAGGATTTCCACACATACAAGACGAATCATCAATAATATCAAATTTATACAAATCATAATTCAGTTGGCTAACAGAATGTCTCAGTTTTGTATGTATACTATTCAATTTTCGATTTCTATGTTCATTGGTTACCTAACTATCGATTATTAGAAGAGCCATCCCCTACCACTCATATTATACCAAATAAAAGTTTCAACCTAAATTGATTACAAGCCATATTAAAAATAATATTTTGCAGCTTTTTTAAATCGTATTTCTAAAATCATTACCAACAATAGCAAGTGGTTTGTGTTGGTTTAAACTTGAATCATTGCTTATTTAATACTGTTCAAACATGCTGAAGGAAATGTGCTTTACATTAAAACTAAAGTATTTTGGTCAGGAGTTGATCTATATAAAATGATAATAGTAATTTATTTGTCGAAAATGACAGCAGACAATTTAGGATTTTTCTTCCTAGAATGAGCGATAGAAACTGGATTTTTTTTCCCCTGCCGGCATGTATCACGCCCACTTTTACCAATGGCCGGAAGTTTGATCAAATGCGCATGCGCTCTGCTGATTATTGACGACAACAGGAAACGAGAACTTTCAGGTGAAAGGACTGAATAATGTCAACCGATTTCAGTGTAAGTTTTAATAGCAAAATATAGTCCTTGGAGTTTCAAGTCTAGTGCATTAAATTGAGCATACCATATACTAACGTTTTGGTTAATAATGGAAAGTTATTGAGATAATACGCGAGTTTTAGCCGATGTTAATGACCGTCTAAAAATTCAACATGTAAAGTTTGATACTTGACAGTCAAGTTCTCAAAGTTATGGATTGAAATGTATTGTTGTCTTCGATGAAAACTGTGCAGCACTGTACGGTCTCAATGTGACAGGGTAATATTGACGATAATATATACGGCCATTGCAATACTAGCAGTCCATATATGGGATTATTAGAGCAGATAGACGTTTGACACCGACAGCTGTAGCCCGACTTAAAACATGATAATATTGCAGACAAAATTAATATATATATATGTTGTGTTTTTATTTGTACCCCCTATTTAATTTTAATTTTAAATAGTCTCTCATGGGTTTTTATCAGAACGAAGTAATACATCCTCTCTATCTGGGCTTTATAGGTCTAGGCTCTCAATATTTGTGATCCAGTTACAGTACTAGAATCACTTGAAGCACTTGACCTCCACTGGTCTGATATTATATTATTACCCATTATTTGGAGATACAGATATTAAAATGAGCTATTTGTATGTTTTTTATGATTCCAGTGATTAATAAATTTGTCTTGCTTTGAATGTTCTAATAATTGTCATTGAATAAATCACTCTTACTACCATGTACATGTATAAGCCAATAATTAATAATAAATGGTTACTCCTCAGAAGATTTGTGGCAATTAATATATCTCCATCTGGATGTGCATTTAACATGCTTAATCTATGCAAAACCTGAATATCTGACCATGTTGACACTCAAAACAACTGAACCCATTAACTGTAATTGTTTAGGTTAAAAAATGATGCAAGCCTAATCCTATTGTATTATGTGTGCCTTGTGTCATGAGTTTGTCTAATGGTTTATTTTGCAAATCCAAGGAAATGACAAACATATTATACATTTTGTTTAAGACCTCGCAACAAAAGCACACAATTCTTAAAATAAAAACTTAAATGGGATCTAATAAATTTGATATCACACCAGTGACACTACCAATACTAGCTTGTTTTCACCAGTATTCACATAGCTAAATTCAATATGGGTATTTCTCTCATGATCATAGCTGTTTTAATATTTATGATATAACTATTGAATTTTTAATTGTTATGTTTTGACATGGCTCTTAGAAATGTGCTGAAATTATTTTAAGTATCTTAAAATCGTGAGAATGTTGAACATGGGGACAGGCATCAAAAACATCTAAATTATGTGTTTACTGTATTAATGTTGATCTAGTGAGAGATTAAAACCTCATAAGCTTCATATTAGTAACAAAATTTAGTAGATTAGTCTAAAATTTCAAGTTTACAAAAATGTATTTCATACAGCTAATAATGTTATGTGTTTACTAGACCTACTACCTAGGACGAAAACCATGATCTCTGACCTTGGCAATTTTCGAGATTGATTAAATAAATAAATAATAAGTGTTCACATTCAAAATATACTTTCTACGCAGGGTATATGCTATAGAATGCAGTATGACACAATGCCGTGATTGTCAGCTATTCAATTCTTATGTCAAAACAAATCGTAAATTTCTCATTGGAATCAGTGTTAAATCAGCTGGTAACCTTGAGGGGTGTGGGGAAGGCCTCATTTTCATATCTAGATAAGTTCACATGAATAAGTAATAAGAATCGTCAATCACCCTCTTCAATACAGTCGTCCATGGCAACTATGCGAATACAAGATACAGACAAACGTTTGGACTGATCACAGCATCAGCAGATCAGTGATAGGTTGTAAAGTTGTATTATAACTTTAGGTTTTGTCATATTTCAGTGTTTCCCCGAGCCTGACAGCAGCGATGTCCCCTGGTCATTATGAGACTGGGCATGGTGTCTCTGGACTTTCCACAACAGGTGGACACTGACCACTGTGCCATGCATAACCCACGTCTCTCAAACTGGAGGTCAGCCATTAAGAAATGTCGCAGGCAGAAATCGGTAGGAACATGAAGGATTTTAGCAATGGGCATTCAGTTTTAGATGGGACTTGAAATACGCAACAATCGTTTTAGTTTTTATGTACCTTTTCATTTTGAGCTGGTGAGTTTGGCTCTACAATGTTTTCGCGGGATATTCGCTATTGTTACACAATGGTGAAGCAGTGCATCTGCTGGAAGCGGTTCAGTCTGATGAAGGCGCTGGGCTGTGTTCTCATTCTCAGCATCCTTTCCAGCCTCTTCTTCGCTTACCATCTGAAGAACTTTGGCGTGTTGAAACACCATGCCAATCCCCCCAAGCCAATGGTCGCATGTCACCGTGACAACACAGCATCCAGAAATGCGCCTCACATGCCAAAAGACCACAATTCTAAAGCCAGTCTTCGTCTCGGCAATCGAGTTCTCCTCATGGTGGAGACACAGTACTCCAAGCAAGGGATCACCATTGCACGATTACTGGAAGGTTTACGCATTGAGCATAAGATTGAACCGACCGGAAAGAATCTTCCAACATTGACTCATGCCGACAAAGGCAAATTTGCTGTAGTGATATTCGAAAACTTTGAGGCTTATGTAAATATGGACAACTGGAACAGACAGTTGATAGACAAGTACTGCAGAGACTACAACGTGGGGATAATCGGCTTCTTCCCGTCGCGAGAGGATGAGGATGTACAGAAGCTGCCCGGACTTCCTCTCAGTGTCCAGTACAACGCCGAGCTCCAGGACTACAGACTCAACTTCCACTCGGACATCTGGAGGATCACTAAGCCTGGTGAGGTTCTCAGTGGCCGCCTGCGCACCGACTACTGGACCGTGTTCCACATAAACCACACCACGTACAAGCCGCTGGCCTTCGCCAATCTCTCCACAGATGGTGATGAGAGCACGCCGGCGACGAACAACGTGGTGCCTGTGATATACGACGCCGGGCTGTACGACGGAATCCGCAGAGTTCTGTTCGGGTATGGACTGAAGTTTTGGCTGCATCACCTCATGATGATTGACAGTTTATCGTTCATTTCCCACGGCAAGCTGAGCATGGGTTTGGACAGGTACCTGCAAATTGACATTGATGACATCTTCGTTGGGAAGGAAGGAATCAGAATGAAGGTCGAAGATGTTGTGGTAAGTACACTTACCATGTCTACACTTGTAGATAGCCTTTCATTGTACCACATGTGAGTTCACCTAGAAGTTAACATTATATTCTCAGTCTGCTATTGTTTATCCATTAACATTTTATCAGTATGCTTAATAATAAATAATACTATTACATGGCTACATTTATATCAACATCAGTTCACACAGGGATATTTCTAGTATGTTTACTATTTTATGTCAGGCATTAGTGGCGAGTCAGGAACGACTACAGCAGGAGATTGACGGCTTTCACTTCAATCTGGGTTTCTCTGGAAAGTATTACATGCATGGAACTGATGAGGAAGATCTGGGAGACAAGAAACTTCTAGGTCAGTACCAATAGTCACTGTATTATACTAACTGCCGGGCGGGTGGTAGCGCAATGGTAGAACAGTTGAACTTCGGATCCAAAGGTTCCAGGTTCAAATCCCGCCCCGGGGGCCCGGCATTAATGTTCGCGAAAGTTACTTTTCTGACGCGATATTGATAGGATGCAATGTCTGTAGAGTGGCAATGCATTTATCATCCTTGGTCTTGTCAGTACCAGCCGATGC
>JAUTBT010001853.1:0-10421 GCA_032361225.1 Lepetodrilus schrolli
TTATTATTATGTACGGACATTGACAGGTATAGCCTGATTTCGGTGCATTTTAGGTGCGATGGACTCGCTTTGTTATAATAAGTCGCTGCGGGGAATCCGTCACCCATATTCGACGGTAATGGTCACACTGTTAATAAATAATATCCTATATAATATTGTAAAGGGCCCTATGTGTATGCCAACTAGACCGAAGGTAACTCGTGTATCAAAGAAGGGGGAGTAATGCTAATGATTGTGCCCGCATTATGATTGTAGACAAAACCACACCACGTGGCTAACAGGCTGCTAACGGTACCCATTGCATTAATACATTAGTACAGGGTCACACCTCACTATCGCGCTATGTTTACCTTAACATAAATATTAATTGAGGATTGTAATGACATTTTACAATTTCGGCCACATTTTATTATATGTATTTAACAGTAGTTTCATTAAAATAATATCTTCTTTACATAAATGCAACGTTATGCAATAGTATCTGGGAGCATTATAACCACTCACTAACATTACTATAATCTAACATTACTATAATCTAACATTACTATGCTCTAACATTACTATGCTCTAACATTACTATAATCTAACATTACTATACTCCAACATTACTATAATCTAACATTACTATACTCTAACATTACTATAATCTAACATTACTATACTCTAACATTACTATACTCTAACATTACTATAATCTAACATTACTATAATCTAACATTACTATAATCTAATGGTATGGTATACTATCATGCCTACTTAACATCTGTCAAATTTGTAGGCATAATGGCCGGGCTTACACATGATGGTAGCATACAAAATGTACAGTGTTCTTCAGAAGGATGGACTGATGATCGGACTGAAGACATTGAGCAAGATGACGTTAATCACCACCACGCCTCTGGGTCACGGTGACCTGCAACTGGACGCCCCGCATATGAAGAGCTTGGTTCTCAGAATGGACCAACACACATCTATCAACATCTGCAGGTATGTCGTCGTGTGTTACACACAGGGTATGACACCTCTCTGCAGTATCTAGTAGGGCTTTGCGCCTCTTTAGCCGTGGGAAAGTATTTCTTGGTCGATGTCCGTCCTCGGAAGAATAATAGCGTCTAACAGCGAAGAAACTTGTTTTTTTCCCGCGAAAGTCAACATTGGCAGAGGTTGAGGAACCTCCCACAGATAGAGATGCAAGCAGCTGGTAAATCCTCAATGGTACTATTTAGCAGATAAGTAAGATTGGAAGAACGTGGTTATGATCGGCGATTAAATTGTTAAGATAAGAGTCTGTTGTTGGTCTTTATTACAATATTGTTGATGTCGATTAAATACTTAATAGGTTGATACTGATATATTGGCGTACCATTTCAAATTTCACATACAATCTGCCGATATTTACACTTACAGAACTTTGAGCATATTATTCGTAGAAATCTCCAGATATGTGCAGTTCCGTGTATTTCAGAACATATTTGTTGAAGTGTCAAGTGTTTTCAGTGTGTACGGTGTAGACATGCACGTGCTGGACTGTGGTGGTGAAGCTGCGTCCTGGTTGAACACATTCCTCCAACAGAGGAACCTCCGCCTCGTTCACTCGCCGCCATCTTTAACCAAGAGAGACGCCAGCAACCACACATTGTCGTGGAAGAACACCGCCAACGGCGATTTGGTAATTTATATTGCACTTGTAATTCAAACATATTGCTATAGCCGCGATAATATTGTCATGTTTTGTTACGTTCTCAAGATCCAGACTCAATGACGTCTCCTTCATACGCTACTTCTAATGGTGAATGTATAATGAGGCAGTGGGCTTGTGTTTTAGAGGAAGGTTTCGTTGAAGGATACTCAGAAACCTTTCTGTATTCATTGAATCATTCGCTGAACTTTTCGATAGTTTATTTTGTTTGTAATTTATAAATAGTTTCACATATAAGATGTTTACCATTGCTTTAAACTGCTATTTAATTTGACTGTTGAAAATAGCTTTTGACATCTATATTAATGTTGAACTGGAACAACAACCCAAATTTCCAAACTGAAATCACGCTAATACACACATTTTTCAATGAAAGACTTTTCTCAAGACACAATCTAGCTCGAGATTCCTCTAGCCTTCCACACTGACCATACACACATACAAAGTAGCTATTATGTTCAGAAGGGAAGGCTAGAGGAATCTCGAGCAACACAATCATGCTGTAATTTCTTTGCTTAATCCAGGTAGCTTTCAGCTATTTGACGTCATACCTGGTTACCTCTACCAGTTCATGATTTAAATCAACGTTTAGAATCTCCCGTCTCCATGCTCAACTTCCGGCCCAACATCGTCATCGAGGGAACACGGCCATTCGACGAGGTGAGAGTACCACCCGGTCTAGTGTTTCACGAAAGGCAATGCACTGTATTGGCGTAAACCAGGGCTCCGTTTCACGAAAGAGTTTGCTATCAGGAAATGACGTGAGCCTCTATTTAAGTCTGGACTACCGGTATAACCCTTTCGTGAAAGTTATTACGAAACCTTTTTTTTTAGTATGATTTCATGATCAACTCAAATGATTTGTTCAAAAAATCCAATATAAAATTCGATCTTGAGCTTGAGCATGAAATCTTGCTCAAGAAGTTTCGTAATCTCGAGGCAGGGTTTTCCATTGCTTAACGCATTCGAAATTCGGATGGTTAAAGTACACAATGCGTTGATTAACTTGTCATTAAGTGAAAGAAAAGCTAGCGAACAGGTCTTAAGTATATTAATTAATTTGTCCATGGATGTTTTACAGGACAACTGGTTGGAAATAAGAATAGGGGATTCTGTAGTACTCGGAGTAGCTGACGTTTGTCGAAGGCGAGAAATATTAATTATATACTCGAATACATGTACATGTATATGGTAAATGCCCGTGAAACTATAACGAAAAAGAAAGATCAAATTAATTAGGTAATCTGTTAATCGACGTCTACAGACGTCTCCACTACGACCAAACACGTTTCCTATGAATGATCAACACGATCTCGCCCCGAGATTACGAAACGTTACTTTAGTATGATGTGATTCACAAGTCACAAAGTATTGTTCACAAATCCCCATATAAAATTTGAGCTTGAGCATGAATTTGTACTCAAGACAGTTTTGTAATCTCGGGGCCTGGTGTGCGTTATAATTAACATTCAGTATAGAAGTGCAAATTTATTTAAAATATTTTTCAAGTATTCCTGGTACCGATGAATACTATACTAAGAATTGTATTAGAACATATTTAATCATGAAGAAATCAGTACAATGCTGTGGATGGAAATATAAGAGCACTGGCCGTGGGTATATATGCTGTCATTGAATAGTGCTTTATACATTGTTAATTTACCTTATGTTTCAATATACAGATGTCCTATAACAACTACCAACCTAGTCACTGGCATTCGCAGTCCAGACGTCCAACCTTTAAAGACATTGAAAAGGTGATGCATCGTCCATTTTTCTCTAGTTGTGTCTTCCAACATGCCTGGACCACTGTGCATTAAATAACTACTTAAGCAAGTACCAAATCAAACTCCGAAATTACGAAACGTTTTGAGTAGAGTTCATGCTCAAGCTCAAATCCTTATGGGGATTTATGAACAAAACTGAGTTTAGTGTGAAATCGTACTCAAAATAGTTTCGTAATCTAGGCACCAGACATAACAAATATTTTGGAGTTGATTTATGCTCCTACTTACTCTTAAATAATCAAACCTGTTCTCTTCCGCCGGAACTAGCTAAATGAGCTAATACCTCAAATTATATTTCTATTTCATATACATATACCATATGTATGCCACTCCAGACGCTAATGGTAGGCCTATTGGTCTCAAACGTCATTGTTGTTCCAATATGTAACTTCGGAAGATCTCGTTATAGTTTAGATTAGTAGTAGAGTTTATCCTACCTACCCAACTTGTAACGGTTCTTTATGTTGCTCCCTCCAGTTGTGGGTCTGTGTAAACTGTGTAAAATAAACACAACGTGGTTCATCGTTTTATTTCCCACAACCCCGTGTACTCATTATTTCCTTAAACTTCATGACAATGATAATATACATTTATCTGTTTTGAAAACTATTATACATTGTAAAACCTTGGCCTGGCGCAACGGATATTTCTTAATTCCTAGGTTCTAAGGCACATGAATATAATACCTGAACTAATTTTCTTTAACTTCATGAACAATAATATTAATTTCAAACTATAATCACAACATACATGGTAACTGATACTTTAACTGGTGCACAGTTATTGTTTTAAAACAATACAATACATTAAAGTTGGCCGACAACCTGTATCCGGTATGAAGCTTACGTAAAATCGGTACTCTTGTTTCTAGATATTACCTCGCCTTTGCCTATCACGTGACCTTACAATAATCGAGCCACGTTCTATTACTTAAAGCATTTTCCACTAAAATATTATGCTTACAAGTTGTCATAGTGACCTAGACCACAAAAATGCTAAAACCTATTAATCTACATGCCTTTAATTTCTTTCTAAAATAGCACCTTTCCCGCCTTTGAACTTGGGACAAGGTCTTTGCAAAAACCATAAAATCATTAAAATACTACATTGCAACTATTGCCTATGACCTTATTTCGGTCTTATTTACTAATGTACACTTCATACCATATTACTAGACATGAAAATACACATATATTCTGTATTTAGACCTAATATCAACCTGTGTAAAATAAACACCGTGTACTTCCGGTTCCAGGGTTAGCTCCCCTAGACCATGACTGATCATAAATTGTCTCCCCTAAACCAGTACTACAACTCACGGTTTGTTGATAATAAAACCTGTTCATGTGCTTATTTAACATATGGACCCAATAACAATTTTCTCTTTCGTATATTCTGTCGTACTCTTGATTTTCAGATATCGCTACAGGCCGCCCTATGGTAGCACCCCTTTGTTTGGCGTCTACTTTGCCACTGAAGTTGAGGGTAGGGTGAAGCTTGGGGACAGTGTTTACGTCATCAGAGACACTACAACAACGAATACGCCACCACTCTCGATATAACGGGTGCACTATATCGTGCAGCAAATACAAAACCTCAGGGAATGTGCATTTATACATTAAATGTTGAAATATCGTCTATGATATATGTATGATGTTTGCGTAAATAAACAGAATTGTTGACACTGTTTGTCCTTTTAATGCATCACAGTATATGTGATTTTAACGCGCGTGCAATCTACATATGGCAGCAAAATCATCTACCATATCGAGAATGAGCCGTTATTAAACAATTTCCGTTGTTGGCACTTTACAATATTACCCCTTTATGTCGCAATTTATTGTCATTCGAGTACGAATGGAAATAATTATAACTACAAGGTAATTTCCTGCAAGTGGCAACAATGTTTTTACTCTCACATCGATCACAGACAAGTGCCCACTTTGTCTCAACACCGGCAGCAGTAGAAACACTCGGATACGACCTCCAGTCTTTTCATGTCATATCGATCAATGACTTGCAGCCAAAGAATACAAATCTAGCGAGATCCATCATGACAGGTAGCTTTGTAACTAGGTAGCAAAGCAGAGCCACGCACATTGGCGTTCTATTGCTTTCAACATTCTCATGTTGGTCATACGTTTGTCGACGTTTCCGCGATATTAGTATGTTGTCAAATGCAATGCATATCTATTTTCTCCAGAAACGAGAGGAAAGTGTCATTTATTCAATAGATTAATAATACAGCTTAATGCAACTTCTGGTTCCAAAGCAATCCATTCCGTTCAATCTGTCTACTGTTAGCTGGTATACTAGTATAACAGTAACGTTTTAGCGTATACTCAACAAAATAAATTAAGGGCCAGCAGATATTTTGTGAGGAAGCTTTCTATAACATTTTGGAACTCTGCTTGAGGAATCAGGTGCCATTCTTCTTCCACTGCGTTTGCAAGTTCTTGAAGAATATCGGGAGTATGTATACGTTTGCAAATTATTCGTCATTACAATATGTATAGCTAAATCTGTGTGTCGAAAAGGGCTACTTAATTAATTTTGTTGAGTATCTATGACGTTACATTTTAATAGCTGAACCGTCACTTGGCAAGGACAAACCATTTACGTTCCATTTCCTACTTGCTACGTTTACTATGGGCTATCAATAATCGATCAATACACTCCTCCATCGATATCCTTTCCCGGCGTATGGCTTGTTGACCCAAACAGAAGAGCAATGCCTACAATACCTGTACGTGAGTCTGAACAACGGCGAAGAGCAGAGCTAGTCGTGTGCACTTGGATACTACTACTATACTACTACTAATATGCATGGACTCTACTAAAGGAAGACCCCGTGAGAGTCACCAAGAGGATATCCTTAGCTATGTCCGTGACTCTATGGTCAAAGATCTTTGAAACGAAATTGCATTTGAAGGGATATTGTATGCTGTGAAATATTCAAATGATTTATGGAAAGGTATACTTATTAAATACGGATTCCAGCCTTCTTGTGTGCCAAATCAAAGATTATCGAGGCAGATACAACTATGCAAGTTGATTGGGCGTTGGCTTTTATGTATGCCCTTAATGTGATGCACACTGCACGTGTTGAAAAACAATCCAGAAAGATGTGATAACAGTTAACACACGAACGACGTCTGTCATAGGGTCTCTTGATACTGTGAGTATTTTACTGTATAGGTCGCGCTACATTATTTTATGGAGACTTGAATAACGAGATGGTGAAACGTCGACAGCCTTCAGGAGTCTGAGCAGCAATGGACCATTCTTGTTTGGTACAGATGAAGATTGTTTTACACTTCTAAATGCACAACGAAATGATTTTCCTGTGAAGTAGCCTCGCTGATTTATATGAACTGTCATCATACGCATTTGACAATAGTCATTGTTGCCCAACTGACACGTCAAAGAACATATCCCATCTCGGATAGTGCATTAGTGGAAACTACTGATGACGATGCGTGATGCACCTGTCCAGAGCATGGACCGGACTATGACTAGGTACAAGGACAGAGGAGTGATCGTCCTGCCCTTCCTCAAGTTCGGTTGTATGTACTGCATGCAGCTGATGAAACAGAGGTATCTCAGACACTTCAAGGTAAGAATAGGGGATTAACACATCTAAAAAAAAAGAAGCTATACATGCTTGTGTTAAAGGCATACAATCATAGATTAAGTTGTCCTTTTGGATTGAATTGGAGTTTAATATACAAAGTACATGCACTTAGCATACATATAATTGCATTTGTACTTCCAAATATATTTTTCGTCGCTGTAGAATTGGTAAACATTCATTGCAGTTGTCATTTCCGGTAATGCCCGAATAATCAGTTGGTAATGTACTTTAATATCTCAATGTTCTCAATAGACTAAGGGGGATAACTCTAATAATTGAACACGGTCAAAATAATTTTTCACGACAACTGGTACCAATAAAGCTACATATACTATAAATATTAAAAAATACTAAAATATGAAATATTGAAAACCGATGGGATATGCGGAAAATGTAACTGGTTACCCAATATATTTGTGTAGACACATCAAATGTACATAGTTTCATATAAAAATACGTTTGACCATGAAATATGTAAACAAACCCGTTATTGTGTGCCTTTAATACTTAACGAACTGAACTAATATGGAGTATTCTGGATGCATTTTATACGCTGCATGTTTGTATGTCACTTGAACATTTTTCCATCAGTCACAGTTACGAAGACTTTCATGATCTCATCTGTGGAAAAGTCCCAGTTTCGTTCACAATTACCATGTTGCTCAATTGTCACACAACCGACGTCTTAATGTGATCAGTCATCGTAGAAAAAAACCCATGCTATGTGCAATCCATTGGTCAAACCAAGTAGCATGTGAGTATATGGAAACATAATACACCGCCTTCGACCGCCAGACTATATCACCTATAGAAATGCGAGCTGTACATTTGCGATCGGATCGTTCGTTCTCCTCTTGAGATGTTTGTATAACATGTACTGTGAATCGGATAATTGTTAAGTACCTATGCACGTGTCAGTCGGACACCCAATGCTCTCACTGGGTCAGTGTGTCGGGTCACTGTAACATCCGCAATCTTTAAAGATAGCAAATACATGTGTACGCGGTCACCCACCCACACGCGAGTGTCGTGCAATATAGCCAATGGGATTTTGAGATAATAACCACTAAAGGCAGATATCTTTTCTTGTTCAAATATGGAATGACACAGCAAAATATATTGAAACATCTTTATCATTCATTAAAATCAGATCCAAAACTGACACTCAGATATCTGGACATGAGCCAGAGATTGTCGAAAATATTTGAGGTGCGAAACTTGATATGATTTTAAATATAGATTGCATAATAGTTACGCTTGTTGTGGGTGTGCAATGATACAGTTGCGTTGATGTACGACCGATATCGAATCTCCTCGCCCCAATAATACACACATGCACTATACTTTTATCAATTAAATTAACTATCGCGTAACAATTAGCTAATCTGATATGTTCACGCGTTCTTGAATTGTGTGATAAATTTGCTATAAAAATAAATTGAAACATTAATATAATATACAATCAAAGACGAGATATTTATCATTTCAATATTAATACAATTATTGCCCATATATTTTTTGTTCAAACTGCAAACATTGCAATACATGATCCGATTGTTCACCAATATATCATTGCGAGTCTTTATTGTGCTACACTCACTGAATGCCTAAAAAGGTATACCATCAAGCTTATAAACGAATTATTTAATGCATAATACAATCTAACTGAACGCCCCTTTGTCAACTATGCCACTTGTTAAACCGAGTTAAATCCGCATGTTAAACCGAGTTAAATCCGCATGGTTACTTCAAACACAGAATATTTTGTGTGAAGCAACGTATACATAACATAAATATATAATAAAATTACAACAATAGTTTCATTTCTATTGTAAGTGATATATTTGATATTTTACATTAATGTATTATTACAGGGACAGATGTAGACACATGTGAACGTTCAGAACGTATATCTGGAAATGAATAACACATATCAAATTAAAGTATAAATAACAAACTTAGGGACAGTATTATGAACTTGGTGATTTTCATGATATCAATGAAGATATAACATTGGTTTCCTTCCTTCTGTTCGCCATTCTTGAGGGACATCTGCTGATATGTTTGCCATAAGAACGAATGATGCAGGATGAACGACACACACAGCTTGCAGTGTTGATGAGCTGACAGTAGGATTCCATAGGAACGCTTTAGCTTGTGCTCTTTAAGCACACCCGTGTACAGTATAACAACCAAAGTGTGCGATATAGTTAATTATCGATATCATATATGCAGTACAGATTACTTTTGGTTTCATATATCGTGATCATCTATGTTTATTTTCGTATCCTAACTGTGCTCCTTGATGTATTGTTGTTGGATGGCCACATATATTCTCTACTACAAATAGTACTTCTATCAGTTTAAATGCATATTGCTGGGGAATTCCACAATCATTATTATTACAGGTAAAATGAGACAATAGGTAATGTTTTGATGATTGATGACACCATGTATAGTGTGAAATTACTCTGCTAAGCCTATCTCTTCAATTCATTTGTCTGTATCTTCACTTTGACATTTGTGCTTTATCACCGACAATGAATATACATCCTTTGTACGGCTTGGATCTAAACAGTATTATTCTACAAATCTATCTTACAAATCCTAGTTCTAAAGTGGAGATACTTGAGAGAGAAATGCAGATACTAGTATATATATCCAAAGAACAATGACATTCTTTAGTTTAAAATATCAATTAAGCTTAACTATAAGTACTATTCCATTACACTATACCATCCTCGCACCGCAATGGTACTTAACGTACCACATGAAGTCAACACGAAGTGAGTCCTGAACGGAATTAAGTACCGCTGGGGTACGAGGACGACACTATACTAAATGGTATACATCTTCTAACTGGTACTGCACTACTGTCTACTTGTGTTGTATCTTGGTGTACTCGGGCCAGTCCCACACGGCAGGCACAAAGTCATCGTAATCAGTGGAGTACTTCTGACCATCAATGGTGGCTCTAATGTCCTTGGGCTGTGGACGCCGCTGAGCTAGACCAGATTTGTAGGCGAACTCACTGACGGCAACCGCTATGTCCATGGACACCTGTCTGATCTGCACCAGAGGCGGGTACAGTCTGCCTTCAGACAAATGCTCCTTGGTTACTAACCGAGACAGGCACTGGAAGGAGAGAGATGAGGCATTCAGATATACTGTAAATCAGGAAATTAATGCGAGCAGGGTATTAATGCGAAAAATGCGATTGGCGCATGGCCGCATTTAATTCCTACGCATTATGTAAAATAATGAAAGGTAGGTCCGGGGAAAAACATGGTCGATCGCATTT
>JAUTBT010001854.1:0-10419 GCA_032361225.1 Lepetodrilus schrolli
GTATAGTTAATTAGTTCACCGTCACGTATGGGTGAAAGATTCCCGCTGTGACGTAAAACAAAAATTCACACACACACTTAAGCACATGCACACGCATTGCTGAATAAATAACAGCATTCTAGCAGGTACTAGGCCCCAAAGCAGGTGAAAAATTCAACTGATCTATCAGTCACTGGTTTAAAGGGGTGGGGTTGTGACATCTTCACCTGATCTATCAGTCATCATGCCTTAAAGGGTTAAGGTTTGGTGACGAATAAAATTGATCTGAAATGTCCACACAATCAGCAAGATATGCTTGAGCATGAAGTCCTCATCACAGCCAAAACACCTTTAACCCTCTCCCTGCTGGATTAGACACAGGTACAGCTCTTTAGGGCATCTCTGGTTTCCTGCAGCACGGAGAGGGTTAAAATGTATGACCAATACAACACTGTCGCAGGAATATAGTCTGACAATACCATATACCCAGCTCACTTTTTACTATTGACACAATACCCAACTCATTACTAGAACACTCAATATCAAACCACAAATTAGAGAATACTACTTTGGTCCATATTTCTTTCAAATTAAGTTTATTAAAACTGCATTGTTGCTGTCATTATAACATGCATATTCTCTGCATAATATGAATAATATTCTCTGTATACTATATTCTCTGTATATAATGTGTTCCCTACATGTTGATGTTCTCTATATACTACATATGGATATTCTCTGTATAGTACACATGTTGATATTCATGTCTACTACATGATACTAATCTCTGTATACTACACATGTTGATATTCATATATACTACATGCTACTAATCTCTGTATACTACACATGTTGATATTCATGTATACTACATGCTACTAATGTTGATATTCATGTCTACTACATGATACTAATCTCTGTATACTACACATGTTGATATTCATGTATACTACATGCTACTAATCTCTGTATACTACACATGATGATATTCATGTATACTACATGCTACTAATCTCTGTATACTACACATGTTGATATTCATGTATACTACATGCTACTAATCTCCGTATACTATATGTGTCCATGTGTTTCTAGGTGAAGGCCAGTGATCCTGCGGTGTTGGCTGGCTACCTGTACATGAGCTCGGACAAAGGTCGGACGTGGGTCAAGCGATGGTTTGCTGCCCACAATGACTTTGTCATGTACTCATTCAAGGCCCATCAGGTAACACATGGAAGACTGTAGATCTATCATAGGATCCATTTTTTTAAAACTCAACAAAATAAATTAAGCGTCTGCAGCTATTTGATGTTGGAAACAGGCTCAGAGATTATGAAACATTTTGAAACGGTTTTGTAATCTCTGGGCCATGTGGTGACCTGCCATAAAACTGACTTTGAGCACATTTAGCAATATTATCTAGAAAATCAAATATAACCTGCTTCTGAAACAAACAAACAAACAAACAAACCACAATGGACACATTAGACACGTTGGACATGTTGGACACATTGGCAGCAGCAATGTTGTTGAGTATAATTATGTGAAATTGCACAGTTGGATGTCTTCACGTCTTCATGACCCAGGTTCGCATGCTACATCAGCTGTTGTGTTCACTGTTGCAGGATGTGCAGGCTCTGACGTCAATGCCGCTTCCTGGATACTTTGTGGAGACTGTCTCAGCATTGGACGGCATTGACAGATCCAACACGTTCAAAGTGCACCACAAGTGTAAGAAGATCTACTTCTTCCAGGCTGATCACGAGAAGCACCAGAGGAAGTAAGTATGCTGCAGGTGGGGTTTATTCCCTGGACCCGGACCCAATTCTCGGCAATCTGATTGGCTCAGGTGGTTTAGGGTTAGTGTTAGTAAAATATTTCTATTCATATTTTGGGTCACATGAGCCAATCAGATTGCTGTGAATTGTGTCTTGGTCCGGTGAATAGACCGCAAGTCCAGGTCCTGTTCCGGGTCTGGGGAACAGATCTCACCTATGCTGTAAACAAAGCATCTCGCTGTTGCATGGTTGTGTTGACCCATCAACAGCATGTGTAACCTACAGGATAGTATGTCACTCTATATCATATACCGTGGGGCTGTATGTCTCTTTATCTGGGGGAGGTGTGTCAGTTTATTCTGAAAGCGATTGGTTCCATTGATGACTGTCACAGAAAAACAGGTTTTCCCACTTTGTGGTGCTACCATTGCTCTGTAGACGGATACTGACCAACAATTCATCACAGAAATGCTTTCCCATTACAGCAAAAAAAGTTAGGTGTCCAAACCAGGACACTTTATTACTTGGATGCTCAAAGATAAACCAGGACCCCCACGGTGAAAGTGTCCTGCCAGGATCCTATCTGATCCTGTTGGGATCTTCGAACAAAAGCCCTAACTATTTTTGCTGTGCATGATTAGAGGTCCCACAGATGCCATATAGCAGAGTGGTATAGTATCCTGTGTTACACATAATGCCACATGGGTGGACTGGTTGTGTTGCTACACATTAATATTCACCTTTTTCACTTTATTTTTCACATCTTTTCCCACACTGGCCTTTTCACCTTGTTCTTCACCTCTTTCCCCAAAGTGGCATATTCACTTTATTCTTCACCTCTTTCCCCGCAGATGGCTGAATGTCCTGGAGAAGATGGTGAAGCTGGAACTCCCAGATGAGTCTCAGCGTCTGTCCTCGCAGTCCAACGTCAGCAGCAACAGCGGCGGCAGTGGCGACATGTCGGAAACTGCGGCGACCAGCGATGTCAGCAGCTTGCACAGCAACCCCAGTGAGATCAGCAAGACCAGCGACGAAAGTAGCAGTGGCAAGGACAATGACAGCGGTATTGCTCACAGCAATGAGAACTGCAGCCACACTGACATGTCGGATGACACCAAGGAGCCACAGTCGTGATGACGTCTGCAGCCACACTGACATGTCAGACGACACCAACGAGCCACAGTCGTGATGACGTCTGCAGCCACACTGACATGACGGACGACACCAACGAGCCACAGTCGTGATGACGTCTGCAGACGTTTCCTTGCCATGGACTGTCATTGGCGTACACTCTTGTTGACATGGGCAGACAGCAGTAGAAGCACCAGATACAGTTTATATGATGGTGCAGATCGTAGTACGCCTGACTACAAACTAGCAGGTTCGAGTTTGAATCTGATACTCCATGTCTTCACGTGTGGGGAATATTGCGAAGAACTATCTGTATATTTAAAGGTGCTGGCTTTTAACATGCCCTTGGGAACCAAAGTTACTTATCCAATGAGGCCATGATAGGACATGTCCTTCCTCTAGTAGTGCAGGTATCATCCTTTGTGTATCTGCACCAGACATGGTGTGTGTGTGTGTGTCTCGCTGTAACAAATCTTTGTTTCAGGCTCTCCTCCCACTAAAAACATACAGTATTTAAAGCATCATGTTCCAAGAAGACATAATGAAGATTGTGGTAGAGGAGCAATCAGTGCTTCAGTCATGGTATTGTATCAATACGTGGAATCTGAAGTGGAACACAATTCTATTGAGTATGCAGTAAAACTATTATCACTTGGATCCATGATCACTCGAAGTGGAACAATATTATGCCATTGAGATCCATGATCACTCATGGAACGTAATGGTATTGAGTATGCAGTAAAACCACCAACACTGTGGAGCCATGATCACTCGAAGTGGAATGTAATGCTATTGAATATGCAGTAAAACCACTAACACTGTGTGGAGCTATGATCACTCGGTGGAACGCAGTGCTATTGAGTATGCAGTAAAACCACTAGTCAAAAATGTGCAGCCATGATCACTCTGGAAACTATCCATGCTGTGGAGTATTAATCTATGAGCAACAATCTCTGTATGAAGACATACAGATCACAATGTTGCATAACCTTCAGAATAATGGCAGTATTTGCACGATTCCAAGAATGTTAATAATGATGGATTTTAATAATTTGTATATTAAAGATTATGCTTTTGTTAGCTGATGCATTTGTATATATGGATATATACATTTTAAAATTTATCATTGACAACTATCATGACTAACTCATGCATAAATGTTGATTCCTATATACTGTGGTAAAGTAACACATGGTCTCTGAAAATATTTATAAAGTATGGAAATGTGTGGCATGTTTTATTAATATACATGTATAATAATATACACCGTGAAACCATGGCAAACCAGTATTCTGAATCTCCTGTTATATGGACAATATTATTTTCAATTACAATTTTGGCTACTAACACAATGTCTTACAAAGAATAAACAAAAGAAAACCCAGAATGCTATTAATCATAAGAGATTATGATCACCACTAGCTTAAAATATGATCACCACTAACTTGAAATATGATCACCACTAACTTAAAATTATGATCACCACTAGCTTAAAATATGATCACAACTAACTTAAAATTATGATCACCACTAGCTTAAACTATGATCACCACTAACTTAAAATATGATCACCACTAAGTTAAAATGTTCATGTTTTTCTAATAGTAAATCGAAAGGATTAGAATTTAACTATTTTTTAATCTGGTCAAATTAATAGTAGGATTACAGTAAAGTTTATAAATAATATGGCATTAAAATAATCCGGCTACAAACTGAAATGTAAAATATGTAGTAAGTTTTTCCATACCATAAATCATATACCAAGAACCGTCTTTCTCTTCCATGGTATGTTTATTTAATTTAAATAATTAATTAAAACATATCAAGTTTCTCCTATTAATTCAAACACCCTAATAATTATGACACTGAAAATACAAAACACAAAATTCCATCCCTAAGAGTACTGTACAAATATTCCCAATTTGGTGAATGATATTTTTCTAATTATTCTAAAACTGTCATTTTTTTCTTCTGATTTACTTCAGCAATGTCAATAACTTTACCGGCACATACAATACTGTGGGTAGTTCAACATTAGTATCACTGTGGTGAGTTAGGTAATCGTGCTTCATAATTTATGTTTTCTGAGTATAGATGCAAATTTAGCTAATTTACAGTATTGCTCAAGTGAGTATCTTGGACATACTATCAAGTGTGTCTATGGCTCTCAGGATATTACCAACTGACATCAATGCTGAAAGAATATATTTTAATTATCCATTTTTATTTTGTGAGGACAAAATAAGTTCAATAAAAACACACCTAATATTTCCATGTATAGTAATAATTTAATACCAAGCCAACTCTCTCCCACATGAAAATTAATTTGTATAGTTTTAAGCATGTTCAATAATAACCTTTATATATTATACGTCAGTGATGATCAAATATTTCAGCGAGTACATTTTAAATTTAATTTAGTTTGCTCACCTACACTACATGTAGGTTGCTTTGCTGATTATGGTATAGCTTAATATTTAGGAAATCCTTCATTGAAAAAAAATATCAATTATTGCAAACATCATAACTTATCTTTCTGAAAAACTGTATTTGTACATGTATACATTTCTACTTAAAGCATGGTGATTTATTTTTACAACATTTTGCAAAACGATCTATAACCAACTTTTGTTTGTATGAACATATTAAGCTTTATTTTCTAACCTGCTAATTTTAATGTTTATATTTTAGTGACCACACATTTACATTTTATGCTATTTCAATAAAATTTGACAATCAAAATATGGATAACTACAGGTATTTTAAACCTTGATTATTGAATATGTTATGATGCTGTAATACTTATTTTAACAGCTTAAGTAGTAAGCAAATTTTACCAATAAATACATGTATAACGAATGAAGTCATGAATGAATTATTTGCCATACAGATTTTAATATATTGATATTATTGTATATTTGATTGACAGATATAAATGAGAATTCTATTTGTAAATAAATGTGTACAAGGGACCACCTTGGATGTCTTGAATGTCGATACCGTGTTATCATGAGAATGTGTTTGTGTCTGTTGAATACTGTGCACACGGACCCTGCAATTCCAATCAACCCCCTTGTTAGTTTACCATATATTGTATTGACAATGTGAGTCAAATGAGGATGCCTATCACTATACCATACATACCGGAGACTTCTTTCTCCAGACGATAGGGGAGTCTAGGATCCTTGCGATTCTTGTACGAAACAGCGTAACTAATGTAACCTTAACGCCAAAGATTCGCAGTCACGCCGATTCGATTCGTAGAATGGTTGTAGCGCTAAGACAGTCGTAACGTACGAGACTGTGTATGTATGCATACGAAGTTACGACTCTAGTCGTGCTTCCATTATGCCACGAAACTGGACCCAGGTGTCTTATAATGACAGACACCACCATCTAAATTTGGCACAATTCTCGTTCTTCATTACTTACAGAGCTATCTCGTAGACACATCATCGTCTTTGAACCGAGCGGTTGCAGCATGGTTTCACTCTGTGTTCTTGTCTAAGACCTTGAAGCATTTTTTTCTCTCTTGATTTTCGTTTAAATGATGATTTTTTTCTTCTTCTTTAAAACCAGTTTGTTCGTAAAAGCTTGCCTCCATAGTCTTGACACAGACGTAGATGTGTATGCAGCCTAGCTATAATGTATGACCTATTCAGTATTGTTTGTTATCAAATCCCAGGATTTCTTGAGAGAGAAGAATGAACATGTTAATGCTCTACCACAATTTACTGTACTGACTTGAACCTGTGCATCTGATAGTGTAACACCATCATTGCCACTCGGATTGCCATCATTGCCACTTGTACTATTTTATATACGATTATGTTGATCTCCTCCGTTGACTCTGTCGATGTATGACAGGAAGGATTAAATATCGATGTGAATATAACGTTGTATTGTTTTAAATTATTCGTCACAATATTCACAGTATTCACTGGCGTCATCCTGTTGCTGTCTTCATTGTTCGTATTATTCATCAACGGTGTTACCTGCAGCTGTAGCTGATTCATCCTTTCTCAGGCCTGTGGTGTAGCCGTAGACCACACTGATGAAGTCAGGACTAATCCAGATCCATACAGAGCATTGGCATACAGAGTAGAGGTATACATATAACAACACATTTTCAGTGTACATGTATGCTTTACTGATGGCAAAGTGTGTAGGGTGATGTACACATACGTACGTTTAACCTGCAATGACTTTAAACATCATACCATTGGACAGCTGAAACATACCAAGAAGTAAATGCACAATATTAAATGAAGTGAAACGATTGCATGAACATGGAATAGTGGTTCAAGGTACACCTAAAGGAGGGTTGCGAGCTGATAGCGATGTGTTCATTTCGTTTGGGTTTTCTCCTTAACGTCAGTTTAACCATTACGAAATAAAGAAGCATGGACTAAATACAACTCGTAATGATTTAGTTACATATAATCAGCAGTGGAGAACTAGTATACGGTACTCCTTAATATCCATTTAACCACAAGGAAACGAGGCTCTATGAAGTCCATCCACCCCCACCTACCCCCCCTAAAGGAAGGGCACAACTCTGAGCTATGAGTGACTAACGAACAAGTAAAAAGAACAAAAATAACCTACATTTTAGAAGTAATATTTGATTTGTTAAAATTAGTGTCTCTTCGGCCAAATGAGGCCCTACATGTTCATTTTACATATATTTTACCTATGAACATGTAATTTGTATATACATGCGTGACACTGTAACAAACAATTAAAAGGCAAGATCATACTTGCAAGTATGTTACCGGTATATATATTTTGATATATTTGTTTAATTTCTCTAAATAATATTAATAGTTAATAAAACAAATATGAAAATAATCTATCCAAACTGTAAGACACTGTATCGCCAATACAAAGGAGGTCTTTCCCAACAGTGCTCTGTTCTAAATATAGACTTTGCCTGGACGTCGGAGAAGACAATCTATGCACTCTATGCCTGTGACAGGTTTGTTTTATGGAACCGTTTAGGCCCTACTGCCCTGTCACAGATAAAACCCAAACTCGGAGTGGTAAGATGTTGTTTCTATCATCATGCACATGTCCATCAAGAGATCAACTAAAACAACTCGCATCAAACACTAAGAAAGAAAATCACTGCTGTCAATATTATTCTCCATCATGGATCAACATCCACTTGTCAATATATTAACCAGAGAGACATTGTAATGTATCGTGAACTCAATTGTTGTTCTTAGGCAGTAATATAACCAGCTGGTAGAAAAAAACACTATCAATGTGAATGCATATCTTGGTTTCTGTGAGTGGGTACATAGAACCCTATGATGTCACAACTTCCGGTGCAGCCACCTTTTTGGGGGTAGGTGTCTTTGGATAGGAAATAAATATAATAGTACATGTATTTCTCAATGAAATCTGAAACAAATCGCATGTCGGGGAAAGATTGTTCTTTCAGAATATGCAATAACCATAGTGGCTATTATTCCCTATGCAAGTATGATCTTGCCTCTTTAAAGGTTTTTGATTTTCACTTTGTTTCTTCATGATTTGTACTGAAGTAAAAAGAATTAACCTACAGACTCACAGCTCTCCATTTAAATTAATATTATTACATAAGCATTTCCAAAATTTTCATAAAACTAGTATCGTGATTCGTATCATGAGCCTAGTATTGCGATATGTATTGTATCATGAGATAGGCCAGCATCAATGTTCGCGAATGTTACCTTCCTGATGTGATGTCTAGAGTGGCAATGCAGTTATCATCCTTGGTCTTGTCAGTACCAGTCGATGCTTGCAGGTTTCCTGCAACATTCAGCGCTGCGGATGTTGCGGGTTTCCTCCTGCCCTAAACTGACAAGCTGTGATATAAGTGAAATAATCTGAAAGCGAGTTAAAACGAAAATATATGTACCATACAGTACTTTTGATTTAACTAAACGTGTGCTATATGCAACTAGGTACTTATTCCTCATGTCATACTTGTTATAAATATTTCAATATTTATTGAATTAGAGGCGAGGTCACTCAATGACAATGAAAGAAGGCAACATTAGGTGTTTCCCCTTACACTGATGTGACTTAAGTGATACCATGTGACATAAGCAAAAAAAGATTACAAACATTCAGGTTTTTACTGAAAGTTTAGACTGGCGAATCAAGTAAAATTCCCCATTGGTAGAGGGGGTGGGGTGGGGGGTTTCATGGAATTTTATCTACTGTACAGCGGTGAGGAGAACTTTGGAGGTGCAAACCCAATTTTATATATGTCTTGAAAGTGGATGTACTTTGCAGTTGCAGCAAAGGACTACCGTATACCAGGAAATGTTCGAGGTTGGAAACTTTCAAGGTATTCGAGGTTAATTTGTCAACCTCGAACTAATTCTACCCACTAAAGTTTCCTGATGCTGTCAGGTTCAAAACCGCATTATCATGCATGGAGAGCCTTGTCAAATAATCATAATGGCGGCTTGTTTAACAGCTGTTTAATGTCGATAATTTAAAACTCATACTACGTTAGGCTATGCAGGACTACAACCAGCTTCATTTCTTACAACCATGTGCTTATTTGAAACTAAGTGTGAATGTATGGATAGCAATTATCACATGGTTGTAACTTGTATGGAACTTGTATGGATACTCGCAATGGATTAACGCTGATCACATGTCCCCAGCATGCGACGACCAAGGGGTAGATATATAATAACCACTACCGTTAGACTATATCTACAAAATATTTTATTTAAATGCCGGACAGGCACCCTCGAAAATAGCAATCCACGAAACCACTAGTCCTGTAACCTCGAAATTTGCCAACCTCGAAAATTTTCGGGTATTTGGTAGTCCGAAACAAGCGTAAATGTCTGTATGCCTTTAGTTTGTCATGTTGTTTTTCAGTTTGTCAAACAGGGAAGAGTCCCTGGATATGCTTAGCATGCGGAGAAGTCAACTGTGGCAGGTAGGTGTACACCACTGAGATAGGTAATGTTAGTATAGTAGTAATATCTATTGTTACATGTACAATATCAATATCCCAGTTTATCTTGATAACAGCAGTCTTTCTTGCAGTATATTTTCAACTTATAATTTCAACGTCATAGCATATGGGTGTAATATTCCTACAGTATCGTAAAGCAATTACCGTAAATCAATCAATAGAAATTTAAATTTCAACAGCACTCCTCCCACAATGTTCTGGGAACAGTTCAGTGTGGAAACATAAATATGAATTGTCTGATAGCTGACAATTACTGTAACATAGGTGTGATTGCATGTTGTACAACAGTCACCAGGCAAATGGTTAACATTTCAGATACGTGAACGCCCATGCTAAGCGGCACTATGAGGACGCCAACCCAAACCCTGCACCAAATCATGCAGTTTGCATGGATTGCCACAATTACATGGCGTTCTGGTCAGTATTTTGTATGGTTTTTTTATTTTATTTTTATTTTTTGGGTTTAAAGTCGCTTTCAAGATTCTTTCACTTAAATCACGACTTGTCAGTTTAGGGCAGGAGGAAACCCGCAACATCCGTAGC
>JAUTBT010001855.1:0-10419 GCA_032361225.1 Lepetodrilus schrolli
TCCTCCTGCCCTAAACTGACAAGTCGTGATATAAGTGAAATAATCTTGAAAGCGACTTAAAACCCCAATTAAAAAAAAACAACATAAAACTTTGACACATGAATGTGTATTCTGTGCATATTTGAAACTCCGAGCTGGCTTTTATAACTACTATACTGGGCGTGTGTGGTTTTATCTAGTAGGGTGGTTTACTTGTAGCCAGATTTAATTACAAATAGGTAGAACACACGCTCGATGATTGATTCCTTTGTATCTGTACCAGATCCTGTTATGCTCAATAAAGGCAGTCCTACGTATTGGAAAAACTTAGTTTCATGTACACCACTTATCCACTTTCTTACCAGTATTTCGCTGAATATTTACGTATTGCAAGTTGGCTTAACATTGCTGCATAAATATTTCTCATATTAAGTATACAAAGTAACAACTAAATGCATTTCAAAAATGTCATGTCACTAAATTTATTCAATTTATATTATTAAATGTCCAAACCTGTAAACAGTGTCACATATTAAATCAAGACCCATAAATAAGACAAAATCTGTCAATTCTAGACTTTCAAAATATTTATTCATCAACAGCAACATTTCTTATGACTTTGCACTAACGAACAACCTTTTAAAATCACAATATATGAATGGACGGCCGATTGGCTGGACTCCTGTATATGGGCGCGAGGAGGGATGGAGTGAGATGTACAGTACATCTAACAATGGGTTCACAATGCGAAATAATTTCAAGGTTAAAATTTCAAATGAAAAATTGTAAAACATTCCATTAGAATTTAACCTGCACAACTCATCACCAAATACCTAAGTATAGACCTATCTAGTCTGAAGCGCACTTGTATACAATACATGATCAGCAGAAATGTAGGGGCGTGGGGACGGGAGCTTAATTACATTGATTATGTTATCTATGGAATACATTTCGAGCATAACTACTGCTTGATATTGATATTATACAAAGCTCATCAGTGCCAGTATAATTTGATGAATGCAAAATTTAACTCTTTCTTTCTTTTTTTTTTAGAAATCAATTTTCAAATTAGAAATATTTAACTCAGATTTATGTAAATTATATATTTATTTGATCTTATTTGGAAATATCAATTGATTTAAATAGTGAAATATGACATGATATGATAGTAATGATCATTACCTGAAGTGGTCATAATGTTGTGTTCAATATTGATCACGTTTTCAGTGTAGTTTATATTTAGCAAACATGGTGAGAAATACATATATGGTTAGTTACTCCTGTTTATTTTACTAACTATTTGGCATACCAGGGCTGCGTTCAATGGACAATACATATGCATATGTATTCTATGTAGTACTACACGAGCCATTCAGTGAGAAATACGTATGCATATGTATGCATTCATTTCAATACGGGCTTGGACCGTGTAGCGTTTTGTATAAAAACCCAAAGCATGAAGCAAATGGACAGAAAGCATGCTCAAACGGATTTCCTGCTATTTTCCTCCTAACCCGTTCAGCGATCTACGAGATGTAGAGAAAAGTATTGTATTGCAGTGTATTGTATGTATTGTCCATTGAACGCAGCCCTGGTTTCTTGAAACTGCAAAAAGATTATTTTTTTAAATATATGTAATGCTTTTATGAAATTAGTAATAATGACAATTCAATCAAAATAATTTGGATGTTACGTTTGATATATATCTTGTATGTGCTTTTGATTTATTTGATGCTTTACGTGGCAGCAGGAATATTTTGCACATATGCGACATCTCGTATGTGCAATAGTTGGCCACTTAGTACATGTGTACCAACAAAAGATTGTGTTCTGCACAATGATTTTCTGCATAATGATTTTTATGATTGTATGAAAGTAATTATTGTAAACTTCTACATGTTACCCATGACAAAAACGTGAAGACCTGCAATTTAATTTCAAGTAAGTTCATATTTCGCAGCATACACAATTAGTAAAGAAAAAGAAACTCCTTTTTATATCCTGGAATACAATGGCAGACTGCTGATACAAGAGTAATTGTTATTAATACACTGTTTCTGTGTCCATACTCATTTTGCTTGACAATACCTTTCCCATGTAGCAAGATATCACTTTAACCCTGTCCATGCTGAAGCCAACCGGAGATGCCCTAAACAGCAGTGTCTGTGCATACTCCAGCAGGGAGAGGGTTAAGGGGAGCCTAGCGCTAGCAGTTATATATATTCTATGAGGCACTTCTGATTCACTTACATTTTACAACATTCAACAAGAGCTCAAGCATTTAAAATATATACAACACAAGAAAGAAACACAAACACGCTCACGCACACACACGCATACACACACACACACAAACTGTGCATATAAATAGAAATATGTACAAATATTAAACACAACAAATATCAATGGTTATTCCTTTGGTACAGTTTTAAGCAATAGATTGGAGGGCACACAGGCTTGGCTATATAATGTCGCCAGGTAACTTCACTGGGAGAGAAAATATATGTACTCAACATGCATCGCGAAACTACATCCTATAGAACAATGTCATCTACAGTATAAAACTGGATAACCCAATCCCTGCTGGATTAGACTGAGGTACTGCTCTTTAGGGCATCTCTGGTTGTGCCTCCAGCATACCCACCCTAGACTCAGGTGGGTGGTGGATCATCACAGAATTGGGGGGAGGCATCTATACACTGACCACTCTTTCATTCTCTGGTGTATGTTTAAGATCATGAGTGACCTGGGTCTATATATATATCCAGCATGTTGAAGTTTCAATATTTGACTGGAAAAGGCGCCGAAGAAAATTTTTAATGAAATTTTTGGGACTTGCCTGAGCATTCCAATAGTTTGCTTGTCAATAGGCCTGTATCTTTTATCTCATTGGAATGGCAATAATGTTTCCTCTTGCATAAAAATACTTTTACCTTTGGTTATAGAAAAATCTTCAGCAGTATATATAACATATTTGATGTTTAAATTTGAATGTAATTGACACATAAATTCATACAAAATATTCTAAATTTCATAGATGTGATTCTGTATCAATTACATAGCATAAGCCCACAGCATAAACATAACTAGTAATGGATAATCGCAAACGAAAATACTAGTACAGTACAAGTAATAATAAATCTATAATAGTCTATATGCATTCACAAATGTCATTAGGATAGCACATCCAAAGGTATATTTTAACATTTCCAAACTGAAATACAATATATATGCACTTACATTTTGGTTTTGAAAATAAATCTGAAAAACGAGGGGGGGGAGGGGGGGGGGACTATATCAAGACTCGAGTCCATAACAAATAAATTAACAAGGCACAGAGATTATATCACAAGACTGTAGTATATCATTAATCAAGGCAATCTAAATATTTAAGCACAAATTAATGAAACAATATTAAAAGCTAATTAATCAATTTTAATCTTCGTAAAACATTTAAAGAGCTACGATTAAAACGAAAACAAGATGTAAATAACAGATCATACCAGTGGTCAATGGATATCTTTGAAATAATATGAATATATATCCGTCACAATACAAAATACTGTAATATGTTTTGAAGAGAAAACAAAACAGAAGATTCAAATTCCTAAAGAATTCTTGTAAACAATATCACAGATATACATAACACCGATTTTTAACATGCAAATCTTTGAAAAAATACTCTGTGCTATCTTACAAGTTATAATACATATCATTCAAATAACAAACCGTGTAATAAGGAGATGACGACTGAATTAAACAGACTTAACCATAATAATAATAACAAGTTGATCGGGAAGATAACTCTTATATTTGTATAATATGAAAGTGGAAGAAAATTAGGATACATTTATTCTTAGGGAAAATATTATAAATGAATCTGAAATGATGCATACTCATGTCACAGCAAACCATGGTGTAGTCGAAGCATCACAAATACCAACTCTGTAATTATCGTAATTATCGACAACAAGAAATGTTCTTTGGTGTATGCTGTAAAACATTTTATCTCGAATTTGAGGAAAGTATATTCATGATTATATATTTTTGAGATGTTGAAAAATGGCAAATATTTTTTGTGACTGGTGTGAGAAGTCACAATGCGGCCATTAGAAGTGGAACTATGGTCCGATGTCATTGGTGCATCATGATTTCATGTGTCAGCAGTTAACCAGTATGGTTTGATATGTGTCAGCAGTAGCATTGCGGTCTGATGTGATGTCATGTTAGCAACAGTTTGATTCAACAGCTGGAATCTTTCACCCACATTAGCGACAAGTGTCGGTAGTAGCATTACCGTTTGGCGTGTTAACATTTCAGCAGTACAATAAACATCAGTCTGGTGTGATGTGTCAGCAGTAACATCACAGTCTGATATGATAACGTGTCAGCAGTACAATAGCAGTCTGGTGTGATATGTCAGCAGTAACATCACAGTCTGATATGATAACGTGTCAGCAGTACAATAGCAGTCTGGTGTGATATGTCGGCAGTAACTTCATGGTGTGATAACATGTCACCAGTAACAAGGTTTAGTGTGATCATGTTATCAGTAACTTGGTGTGGTGTGAAATGTTTATAGTAACATCACAGTGGTGTAATAGGTATCAGCAGTAACTTCATTGTCTGGTGTGATAGCTGTTATCAGTAACATGGTGTGGTGTAATAACATGTCAGCAGTGAAATGGTGGTCTGCTGTGATAACACGTTATTAGTAACATGGTCTGGTGTGATAACACATTATTAGTAACATGGTCTGGTGTGATAACACGTTATTAGTAACATGGTCTGCTGTGATAACACGTTATCAGTAACATGGTCTGCTGTGATAACATGTTATTAGTAACATGGTCTGCTGTGATAACACGTTATTAGTAACATGGTCTGATGTGATAACATGTTATTAGTAACATGGTCTGGTGTGATATGTCAGCAGTAATGTGGTCTGGTGTGATATGTCAGCAGTAACATGGTCTGGTGTGATATGTCAGCAGTAACATGGTCTGGTGTGATATGTCAGCAGTAACGTGGTCTGGTGTGATATGTCAGCATTAACATGGTCTGGTGTGAGTGTCAACAATGTCATCATGGTCTGATGTGATACGGCATGCTAAGAAATATTTCAAATCAGTCAGTTTGAAACTAATTATACTTTTTGCAAAAGACTATTCTTTCTCAGTATATCTGATCTAATAATTATTTGTGGATATAGAATAGACATTAAATACAAATGCTTTCAAACTAAACTGATGAACATGTTTTTTTTAAAATAATAGATCTGTTTGACATACACATTAATATGAAAGCAGAAACAAAAAAATGGAGACATGATAAATTAATGACATTGACCACATTATTAAGAAATGAGAATCAAAACCGTTGTGATAATATTCTACAACAGTGGCCATTCTGTGCCACACTTGATCATGTGGCCGCTTCACGGGTCTCTGGGGGATGTAACACACTTGGCAGGTGATGGCATGACTCACTGGACAGGCCACGACACGACGCACTGAACACACCATCCCATCATCAGCATCTCCTAGCCCCCTCCCAGTCTCGTGTGTGTCTCCCCGAGCACTTTGTTCAGACACGCCCGTGACACAGTACATTAATGTACATTGCAGCAGAGATACTTCAACACTATCATTTCTCTCCCGGTCATTTCTTGGGCTTTCGTGTGGAAAGGCTTTTGTCGCTGTTTGCATTGGGAGTTCGTTTGCCCGAGGATCCGGATGGCGTTAGAGCTCTGCCACTGGAGGACCCGGACTTGAGACTGTGGGTGGACGAGGTCAGCTTGCCGCCGGGGGACACTGCCAACCTCTGCATACCTGACGTCACTGCTCCCGACCTGCTTCCTCGGGCTGCAGCCTGTCAGTAGAAATGTCAGGGTTATGTCAGGGTACAAATAATGACTAGTACGTAGTTTTACAAACAACTGGCCCGAAGATTACAAACCTTTCTGAGTACGATTTCATGCTCAAGCTAAAATTTTAAATGGGGATTTATGAACTAAACCTTGAGTTGAACAAGAGTTTGTACTAAACAATGTTTCATAATCTCGGCACCCGATATGCAAATATTACAAAACTTGGCTTTCTTGTTAGCATATAGGACTTTTGGACTCCAGGCCCAGAGATTACGAAACTATTTTGAGTACGATTTCATGCTTAACTTGAAGTTTAGTTCATAAATCCCCATATGAAATATGAGCTTGAGCATGAAATTGTACTCAAAATGTCTCGTAATTTCTGGGCCGAATTCAATTAATACTGCCAGTATTTTATAGGTGGAGCACAGATGTCTGACAATACTCTTGGTAATTGTATTTCAGTTGTACGTGTGTACGAGGCATTAGTGGTTGTGGTGAATGGTGCGGTGCTTAATGTCACTTCAGCAACTTTGTTGGCAGCTAATTGTGATGATTCTCAATGGCTAATTCTCACACGTAGATGCATGTTTTTTGTGTGACATATATTTATAAGTGTAATTCATATAGCTCATATAGATGGGGATTGAACCACCAACCTACGATTTTCCAGGCCGACACTCCGACCACTTTACCACGCATGTATATGACACGGTGATGAGATGACTTACCCCTTGTTTGCCACCTTGGTTTGGTGGCGTCCGACTGCCACTGATTCGCTTTACCCCTCCTGACCCTTTCCGTGAATTAACCGTGGTATTCTGCCGGAAAAAAATTAACAAAATGATATCAAATGCATTTTTATTCAACTTCAGTTTTCTTTTTTTGGATGGTGAATATATTTCACTCATATAATGGCTTATCAGCTTATGACAGGATGAAAACCTGTTCTACCTGTAGCACCTATTGCTGCCATAAGCTTGTAATCCCTGACTAGTACTGACAGATCAAGGATACATGGGTCCAATTATGATGCAGAAATCCTATGCTAAAAAAAAGATATTGTTTACATGCAGACACTCACTTTTCCTATGGTATTCCATTGAATACATTTGTTCATTTTCACCTCACATGCAGAATCACCCTCACCTTATCTGAGTCGGACGAGACGACCACTACCGGTAAACTGGTCTCGTCAGTCAAGTTCTCCTCCTTGTTCAGTCCGTCCGTGCTGTCACCATTTATTGCACCATCTTCGTCACTGTCATAGTTGCCTCCCTTTTTGAGCTGAGGACCCCATTCTTTCATCATCTCCAGCACATTGACAGGTCGGCTGGTGTCGTGAGTGTCGCCCTGAAAAATACAGTTACGAGCCACGGTTAATATTAGCATTAGGTTTGATTGATCTGTTTATTACTTTATATTGCTGCAGGAATATTTCAGCTGTACCAGGAGTTCACGTATTTAGGCCCACGCAATATTTGGCCCATCTCTTTCCATATTTAGGCCCATGGGATTAAATTCAGATTAATATTAGAGTAGTCTCTCATGTGTATTCTCTTCCATGACATTCGTGTTATTGAGTGCATTCGGGGCTTTTAAACAGTCCTATTGTTTAAAAAAATAGTTTTTCTGGCTTCCAATGCCTAACAGATTTCTTTTGTTCTAATAATAATGTTTCAATTCAAACACATTCGGATTAAAAGATTTTGTTTCTAAAGTGATATTTTCCGTAATTAAGTGCGGGGACTAAATACAGGAACTCCCGTTATTTGATGACCTCGAGACCAAGATAAATTGTCCACTGCTTATGGGTACTAGTGTCTTGAGGACTAACTCCGAATTTCTTTCACAAAATGTTATCATTATCATGATGATTAGGCATATGCTTATTGGAAAGTGAGCGAGTGATTTATTGTTATATGTTGCAGCGGGAATCTTTCACCCATACGTAACAATTTATCAGAAAGATCAAAATTAGAGCATTGGAAGTGGCTAATGGAGCTTTAAAGGGGACATAACTCTGCAGGGCTTGGCCACCGGATCACTGGTCAATTTCCTGACTGGCAATTCTAGCCTAATGATTGCAAAGGATGCACTCCTGCACAACTCGCTGGGCTGTAGAAGACTATTCCACTGGTCAGCAGACTACGCCAGCGTTAATGATATTGTGTATTACAACATGGCAACACTGACCACACGTACACAGATTTGCATGACAATGCAGTGCAAGACGCCAATACTAACAAAAAGTAAAAACTACCCCCACCACCCTTATTTTCACCCTTGAAAAGGGAGGTAACTACCGTCATCCATGGATGATCTAGCACTTCCGCGGCGGACATTCTATGTGCGGGGTCCACTTTCAGCATCCGTGTGATGCATGACTTGGCTGCAAAACACAACAACGTACAGTGAGGCTCTAACAGATGACGAGAGTTCATGTCAATCTCAATACATTTAAACTCCACTGAAGATGTTTCATGTTCATGTCATAACCTGATCTAGGTTAGCATGCATTGTTGTTCTAATGGAGAAGTCAAACAGGCCTACCAATAAAACTAACAACAGAAACTGTAACTGTAAATAGAACGAAGTCATCTTCTTTCACCATAGATCACTTCCATAAAACACAGAATCAGCAACATGTCGAAAACCTTTGACAACTTCACGGAAATCTTGTTAAATGGTAGATGGTGCGCTTTCCAAATGCATATATTATTATTATTTATTATTTATGTTGACGTACCTTCTTCGCTGATCTTCGTCCAGATCTCATTACTGAAGTCCACGTCTCCTTTCTTGATTATCTCGTATAAATTGGTCTCATCATTACTGAAAAATGGAGCTTCACCACACAACCTGAAACAAAATAATTTGTACGTAAAACATAGAGGTTTCATGTTCGTAATTTGCAATGAAGTTCCTTTAGAAAATCTTTTCAAATTGAGGAAATTAACATTTTGGTTAATATAAGTTAACTTTTGTGCTTGGCAATTCCAGAGGTACTCAGATACATAGGGAGCATTTCGCTTTGGTTTCGTTTTGATTAATAGTATGGCTATATTAACTCAGTCAGTCTGACATTATTAATGGCACTGAATAAACGAACAATAATCCATTCACACATCCACAATACATAATTAATATTTGGAATACCTATATTTTAACTGTACAAGACATCATTATTGCAAATAAGAGGTTGTATTGATGGCTGTAAGTGGCATTGTTTATGCAGAAAATGTTGGGGAAAACCAGTAAAACTCTTAGGGCAGATAATTAACATGGAATTGGATATGCCAGGTCCAAGAGTTTATCATGGAGCTGGAGATACAGAGTAGTACTCCACAGCCGTTGTCCACACAACCATTACCATCACTCACAACGTACCTGCAAGCTTATTGAAATCATATGCAGCCTATACAAAATTGTGTCGCGTCTCAGAAATCATGGCAGTTCAATGGTACATCGATCACTCGTCATTCAGGCCAACTCATTTAACCTTCTCACTGCTGGAGGCAACTGTGGGCTCCCTATAGAGCTGGGATCATAACTGACCCAGCAGAGAATGAACCCTCTCCCTGCTGGATTAGACACAGACACTGCTCTTTTAGGGCATCTCCAGTTGCCTCCAGCATGGAGAGAGTTAAGTATGCTCACACGATATACATTATGACGCCCATCGCCCATACGTCACACTGCTGGCTGTACGCCTTGTTGTCGAGGATCTCGGGGGCTGGAGAGAAAACACATAAAGTAGACGGATGAAACAGACAGGACATTATCACTGGGCACCAGGCCAGGTGCGCTCATATTGGTAATTAACACAGAGAAGATCAATATCTATGAATACCGGAAATTAACTAATTTAATGATAAGATAATAATAAGTCTCCAACAGTCATTAATGAGATGAATTACTGAAGACGTGAGTTTGCATCTTAGCAATGTTCTTTTATCAATAATTCAAGAAAGTTTCATGTTCAGCAGGTGTGATATCAAATAGTGACAACATCAAAGAGAACAACCCAATGCTGTAAACTCACATGCATGGGTGTCCCACAGTCCAACCCATGAATACCCATAAACAGCCCAACCAATGCTTATCCATGTATGATGGGTGTCCCACAGAACAACCTATGCATATCTATATACAACCAAACTAATGATTACCAATGTACAATGGGTGTTCCACCAAACCCCATGCATACCCAAATATACAACCCAGCCCATGCTACCCATTTAAATGAGTGTCCCAAATACCGCCAAACCCATCCTTACCGATATACATGGGTGCCTTATAATAACAACCCATGTTCCCATATACAACCCAACCCATGCTTACCCATATACATGGGTGTCCCACAAAAATCCTGCAGCATGCTTTCATGTCCCAAACCTCCCTTCACAACAGACAAGCCGAAGTCAGTCACCTGAAACAAAGAAATAGAGTCTGATATTCTCTAAGCCCACACAATGCATTCATAATGTCTCCAGCCTGGCATCAATGTTCGCGAAAGTTACCTTTCTGACGCGATATTGATAGGATGCGCTGTCTGTAGAGTGGCAATG
>JAUTBT010001856.1:0-10419 GCA_032361225.1 Lepetodrilus schrolli
AATGACGATAATTTGGCGGTAATAAAAGTAAATAGGGTTCTAACTTAAGTAATTGCTTATACATTACATAGTATTCAACTTTTGGTGAAGTAATGGCCGATCTAAAGGAAACGAACGAGATTAGGCCTACATTATATATAGGATAGGCTAGCATTACGGTAAAGGTAACAAATTCAATACAAACACAAATATTCCTAACCGAGACGTAACATTGGAGTATTTACCCTTGTCAACATCAAGTCGGCGACTGTCCCAAGTGCATTTATAGTGATTTCCTTGTATCTGTAAACAGTTAATTAATACATTAACGATACTCATAGAGAACAAGAACAAGTAAATTACGTAACGAGCTGGTAACGCATTGATCTTGCTGAGAATTGTTGGAATCTTATAGAAACTTTATTATTTTAAAGTATACTTATTATACTGATTGTGAACAATACAATTAATCATTTTATACATTCTTTTTCCCGTTTTAGTCATGATTTGTTTTATTGATGAAGTTTCTTGCAGATATCAATACCATCTCTCAATATGTCTTACTTATGGTTGCTTTGCTCGGAATCCAACATCACCTGAAATATACAAGTTAATACTTTGAACAAAGCCCCCACACATTTATATGCGCAACATGCATGATTCCTTCACCCTGTATAGTATATAATTATAAGAGAGAGAGAGAGAGAGAGAGAGAGAGATAGAGAGAGAGAGAGAGAGAGAGAGGCGAGAGAGAGACGAGAGAGATTTCATCTTGAAACTTGCTAGCTCAAACGTGTATTGTGTCTCCCACTAGAGAAAGCGGGACTTGAGACCAAAAAAAAGCAGAACCAGACAATAGGAATTTTTCAAAAATGTAGGCATCCTTCAAGTTCATGACATGTGTATTTTTGCTCTGCTCTTTTTATGAAGAAGGTTTCTCATTTCGGAAGGGAATGGTCAATCAATTGGAGTAGAAATGTTGTCTATTTTTACCTGGAAGGCGTTGTCTTGATAAACTGAGGGGAAAAAAGAAAAGGAGTCAATATTATTAAACGATTGCATTACAACATAACAAATGAAGGACTGTTCGGTAAAGCTGAATTAATTTTTCTCAAAACGAAATAATTTAGAATAATAAATTAAGTTATGGAGATATAGGCAGCAAGACCCATGGAGATATAGGCACTATGCCTCATGGAGATATAGGCAATATGACTCATGGAGATATAGGCAATATGACTCATGGAGATATAGGCAGTATGACTCATGGAGATATAAGCAGTAAGACTCTATACATATGGTTATTCATTTGTACAAAAATAGATTTCACGTCGTATAAAGTATTCATTAAAAGCACATGCACATTTCTCTTTCCTTTAAACAAATGTATCAAACTTCGCGTTAATTTCTATTTCAGTACTTCCTGCAACGAACCCTCGTACGTGAAATAAAACTTTAACGTTCCGTATTCAAAAGATTTAACTATCTCTCAAATTTGAAATTCTTCTAACGCCCGACAGTTGTTTAGGCAATGTTCGCCACTTTTGGCATCGCTACGAGAAAGGACGTGGACAGACGACTCGCGTATCTAACTGGACAAACTGTCCGTTCCCCTGGTTGATTATCCACGGAATGTCATACTTCCACGAGGAAATAGGAAGTTTTGTGAAAAGCACGACCCTACCCATACGCCGTGCTATGTTTTCCGCAATACCCATAAACACGTGTGTACGCTGGAATCTTGGACGTTCCGACTAATCACGTACGTTCGCGGATTGCGACAAATTGAGAATCTTGCCAATAAAGTGAGGGGCAGTATTTGGGAAGTTCGTACGCGAATTCATGTCGACAAGTGTGACCCAGGTAAACGATATTTGAGTGTAAGATGTTCAACTTCCACCTGATGTAGATGTTATGTCAACGCTACACCAGAGTATAGGAGCGATGTGAAAGTATGTTAGACAAATGTACCTGATGTCGTTGGTATGTATGGTATTGGTATGATGGTCTATTGCGACGATATGTTTGTAATTGGGTAGGATGAATTATTACTGTTACAATATTGTGCAGGAATAATGACTCTATTACGGCCTATTAATAATAAAGAACTTTAAATTCTTATTGGAATTACATTGACAAATATTTCCATTTTAAAAAAAATTCTGACGATATCTAAAATTCTAAAATGAGTGATAGACAGTGAGACATGGAGATGGAAATTACACGTCATAAATATGTGTTATTTTAAGACCCACGAGCTACGGCTGAGACTGTATACAAAGGATACGTACAAACTTGATATAGATACACAAGCATTGCATCCAAATATGCGCAACATTTATTAACTGGCCACGAGATTACGAAACATTTTAGTACGATGTCATGCTCAAGCTCAAATTTCGAGTTGAGTGTGAGTTTGTACTCAAAAACGTTTCGTAATCTCGGGGCCTCGTCACCTCCGCGTAGAAGATACGGAGACACCAAACGAGATTCAAACCCAAACCTTCTAAGGTCCGTAATCCCTCCCCATTGAAATGAGCACTATTTATTTCAATAATTGTTTATCGATGTGGGATTATTCCCATCACATTCCCGCCAAATTCCCACCACATTCTCGTCAAACATTCTCGATATTTGGCAACATTCTCCCGTAAAGCAATCGGAGGTCTCTACGATCGTCGGCAGTGGCGTAATCAACGGCGCTTGTGTCTGTCAACGTTAACCTTGCCGCAAGGTTTGCTTCCGCGTAATGTTTACCTAAGAGTTAGGCGTTGGCAGTGTGAACAGAGCGAAGTGTTTGGCCCGAACCGCCCCTCGTAGCTTTACACTATGGTTCATTACATTAGGGGACCATAAACGGCTTCTTGATCCCTATATAACACATACGTGTTGACTCGGCAAGATGACTTTGTAGTTCACGCCAGCTCGAATTTAGACTGGTTTAAGCCCTGCAGCTTGGCTTGGCATCCAGAATCCCCAACGGTATTTACTAATAATAGCATATCTATATTTACCATCTGGCATCAATATATATATTTTCTTGAAATATTATTGGCAAGCATGTACATATATTTCGGTTTACAGAAATATTTAAAACATGTTTTAGTTCCATCCTCTGACTCGCAGGGTGATCCAATCAGTTGGATGAAGGTACGGAAATCCTGGGAGCTATTGGTAGAGGATGGTTTAGTTCCAACGGACAGTATTTCGTACATACCAAATACAATCATTATGTTGATTGGATCCAACTGTCATTTTCCTTTTAAAGTCGCATGGAAGTGTGATTTACACATGTGACCAGAATATATCGTTCATGTATTTTTATACTTCCGATTAATGAAGCCTTATAACTGTGGAAGGATGTGACATTGTGACTGGTAACCAGATAAGACCATCTCAACAGATCTGCAAACAATGACAATGACAATAATGTTGTTGTACGAAACTATCTATAATAAGGCGTGTCATGAAGTGTCATGTAATGATCTATTGTTGTCATACTAAATTTACCTGTAGTGTCATGAAAATCTCTGTTGTCAAACATGTAATACCATGCAATCATCAGTCGTATTACTTGTCAAATTTACTACATCAATTTATATGCTGTGTCGTGCAATTATCTATTTCAAACTACATGTGATTTGAGATCAAATTAACCTGTAGTGTCATGCAATTATATATGGTCAAACTAACCTGTAACATGTAATGTCATGTAGTGATCTATCGTCAAACTAACCTGTAGTGTTATGAATACTAACATGTAGTGTCATGAAGTCATTTGTCTTCAGACTAACCTGTAGTGTCATGAAGTCATTCATCGTCAAACTAACCTGTAGTGTCATGAAGTCATTTGTCGTCAAACTAACCTGTAGTGTCATGAAGTCATTCATCGTCAAACTAACCTGTAGTGTCATGAAGTCATTTGTCGTCAAACTAGCCTTTAGTGTTATGCAGTGATCTGTGGAATGTGTAGTGTCATGCGGCCATCTGTGGTCAAGCATCCAGTATCATGCCATGTGTGCTCAGACTAACCTGTAGTGTCATGAAGTGATCTATTAGCCCAAATGTCAGTCTCCTCCAGATAGGCCGCTATGTACAGGTTGTCATCATCCCACCTTATCTTCACGTTTGTCTGGAACCTGGGAGTCGGGTAGTTATCTCCCTTTATATCTGTAGAATAAAAAACAGAGATTGGCAACTCTGCGAATAATACCATACATGTATAAGATTATTTCACTCACATCACGGCTTGTCAGTTTAGGGCAGGAGGAATCCCGCAACATCCGTAGCGCTGAATGTTGCGAGCGACCCACGGCTGGTACTGATGGACCAAGGATGGTAACCGCATCCTATCGTGATCGCGCAGGAAAGGCCAATTGCCATAAACATGCTTAATGCAATACCAAGGTAAAATTTGTCGTAGCGAAATGTCAACCAGGCAACATTGGATCATTGTAGTATTAAACAAACCATCACTTTCGAATGTCTCCGGTACACATTAATGCTAATCTTAAATGTGGCGGTATGTTTAAATGTAAAAAAAAAAGACAAATTCATTTCATCTAATGAAATTGCAATCAATTTATATCTATTTTTCTTGTCATGATGATAATTACCATAACGAATATTTACTGCATGAGAGAAAAGTCATATATTCCCCCGGATATACATATGAATGTGTTGAATATATAGACATTCATTTCTGAACTCTTTCCACTTCTAGACCTGAACTTCGCGCACATAGCATTTACACAGGTATAACCGACAAGTCAACCCGTGTTTGAGACTTCGACAGTCGCTCACAAGTAGGACCCAGACAACCTTTAAGACATAATTGCAAGTTCAGACGACGCTGACCTACGAATGGCCGGGTCCACGCCACGTCTTGCCACGCCTTTTCGTCCAGACGTCCATCAATAGCGATCTTGGCGCCCAACAGATGGTACACCTGATATGTCCTGGGCAGCGGAACGCTGCATGTGTACGCTTTGCACGCCTCGATCTCGTGCGATAATAAATACCTGGAAAATACATGCAATCTTTGATGTAATCTATTAATGTATATTAATGTATTCTGGATATAATATGTCTGTCTGTCTATTGATCTGTCGAGAGAGAGAATATGCTTGAACATTGCCTGTTACAAGTTTTGGCAAAGGATATGCCTGTTACAAGTTTTGGCAAAGGATACTAGAAAGATCTTTTACATTAGATTTTTTAAGGTGTTTTTCACATAGTAATTGCATTCTCCGTAGTTTTGTTTCAATTCTTTTAGTGCACTCCATTGTTTATTTAACAATCATCAGCTGCTGGACAACCAGGTCATCATCGCACAGAGAAGACAATCTCTGAAGTTGTAGTTTCAAGCGCACATACACAATACACACACACACACACACACACACACACACACACACATACATGCTTAGATTAGCAAGCATTACAGGGTGTTTAACGTTGTAGACAGATAGTCAGAAGACAACAACATTTCCTAAAGCTATTCAAATTATCGTATATTCAGATTATCTAACCGCCATGCTATCACTGTTACTACGATGTTCTCTACAATGGTTTATATATACCCACAGGCATGCTGTGCCCATGCTGTACTCTCATTACCTTTGTATTTCCGGTTGACCTCTCGCCGCGTCTCCACACGTCTGAAGCAACCTCGCCATCGTCCTATTTTTCACGGAATTATAGTCAAAGCCTGAGCTGTGAACACTCTGTGGACGGAGGAGGTATCCTATGATCAGTCCGGCTCCCATGGCCAGCGCAGACACCACGGCGGTGACCACAATGGCCGAGGAAGAGGTACCCATGGCCATTTTGTTTTTTCAAAATGGTGGACGATAGTAACTCGAGACGTTGGACTGTATACGCAACGTCCACTCTCTCCCCTCTCACTCTCTCTCCCTCTCACTCTTTCCGCTAGAGATGTCTTAGTGTTCTGGTGTGAGAGGACTCCAACGTGCGTTTCTATCACAACTTTTTGTCATTAGTTTGTTTGTCAAGCCTCATGCCTTAGCTTTTAAATGAGCTGTGGGTGACGTAGGGTTTGCACGCCGCTCCGAGGACGTCGGACGTGTAATGTCACCCCGGAGGAGGATCTCTTGTGGTAAACACTCGGAAGTCACGTCGGAACACGGACAGAGTATTGTTTTAATTCTCGCCTCCGCATCCCTTGCACATGTTACCCGTGTTCGTGGGTCAGACGTTCCGAGGCGGCGTTAGAGTAATGGACGTAGCCGTCTTAATTGGGTCACGGTGTATATTTCTTTTACCTACAGATGAACTTCACTTGATGTTGTCAAGATGAAAGACAAAAGGTTCAGGGTCTAATCTCCTTAGGGATGTCGATCCTTTCCAAAGGATAGAGGAGCGACGATAGACTGACACGATCTTCCTCAATATTGCATCTCATATTCTTATGGTTTGCTGGAGACCCTACTTAACACGGCTGATAGATATAACTTCCGTGGAAGCTATTGTTTCAGGAAACAAAAAGCTAGTAAGCTGATTGTCTCGGTGTTTGCATTATATATCTTCTACTATACCAGCTGTATACAACCAACAGTGCAGAATAATTAATTTAAAATGTGAAAAGTATTTCAGCAGAATGTATTAATAGTCTACCTAAAGACATAAAAAAAAAAAGCATTATCCAACCACTGCATATAATGTCTTTAAAATACCAGTGACATATTATTTCATTCATTCCAATTAGTATTCCTTTAAACACTGTATTACGTCATTCTATATGTATATTGGATATATATCGTTACAACACCGTGTCATTTCTTCCAATATGGATGCCTGTGCCTGCGGGTCTCTCAATCTAATTATGATATAGTTCCAACAAAGTATTATTTCGGTCCGGTAACATGCTACATCGTTCTATATTACGTATTTAACGCAACGCAGTTCCGATATTGACTGCGCACTAAATATCATATATGTTATAGAATGGAACAAGTTAGTATAGTAAATCTAAAGCATGTACCGAAACCATTGTCCACCAAACATTCATCTAAAGTCTGGTTTATGTGTCTGTAAATGATTTTCAAATTACAATTAACTGGTCGTCTTTGGTCCACAAACATTCGCACTTGTGTACGTATTTTTTAACTTGGCAAGCCCAGTGCATATGGCCCCTATGTTACGACTAGACATGTTCTTCTTTCCTGACGGCAACACGATAATCTTTAATCCTATGCATATAACGCTGCCTTGTTATCCCACTCCCATGCACGTTTCAAGATATAAGAACACGCCATCATACCTTGTTAGTTGGAAGAGCTCATCTCGTAGGAATGCGTCATATGTGAGGTCGTCCCTCTGGTTTGACGCTTATTATCACGGTTATGCAGTTGTCTGTTTTATAGCAGATCATAGCCGAGATATGTTGAATTCAACCGCAGCATATTAGCTGTGTGACTATACGGTGTGTGTTAGAATATAGTATGGAGGATGTAAACTCAAAACCAACATGCATTGTAACCAGTTTGAATATTGCCTAACATCGCTGTGAAAGGCAAGATCAAGAATATGTCTTTTGATGTGTTGTCAGAATATTGAAAATGTCACTTTAATCATCTATGGATTTGAATTATGTGTTTATAATTTCACACAAAAATCACATAATCCTTTCAATTGAACTCTACAGCGAATAAGAAACGATCTAGATGAATCGAGAGCACGAGAGAGAGAGAGAGAGAGAGAGAGAGAGAGAGGGGGGAGGAGAGAGGGGTAGAGATAGGGGGACCGAGAGAGAGAGAGAGAGAGGGAGCGAGAGAGAGAGCGAGAGAGAGAGAGAGGGACCTAGAGAGAGAGAGAGAGATAGATAGGGGGAGAGAGAGCTAGACACAGAGAGAGAGAAATAGAGAGAGAGGAGGGTAATACTACGAGCAACACCTGAAGTGCCGATAATGCCGATGCCACCCGTACCACCGACAACACCACCATGGCTACTGGTATGTCAACTTAATGAGGTCATATTTTACAGTGGTAGATATTTCTTAAAAGTGTCTGATGCAAAATATCAAACTATCGTGATGATATTCAATATTAGAGTTTACAAATAAATATATCAACAACAAAAATCAGTAACTATCACACCTTCGAAATGGTTCCCTAGCCTGTTGTTGTAAACGTAGTAATATATACTCAACAAATTTAATTAAGGGCCAGTAGAGAGTTACATTAAATTATCAACGAAGAACTTCCAAACGTTTACAGGCTCCGGATACTCTTCAGGAACTTGCAGACGCATTGCAAGAAGAATGGCATCAGATTCCTCAAGCCGAGTTCTGAACTTTAATAGAAAGCTTCCCCATACAAGATCTGCTGTCCCTTAATTTATTTGGTTGAGTATAGTATGACAGTATTGCAGCCATTGATGTACATAAACTGGCCTGCCAAGATCAAGTTGGATTTGTTTGAGGATCCGGAATTTGTACTGAAATTTGGATATAAAGCATCTGGACAAAGGTCAAGTTGATGGACAGTGTACTTTCTTCAGACAGAAACCAACATTGACCAGTATCCGGAGCCAAACTGTCCGAACTGGAATATTGACCAGAAGGAGTATGTTCGAATATGGACATCATTGGGGGTTTAGCGGGATTTCAGGTCAAACGTATGTGTTATGGACAAATACTGCAAAGTTCATAGTAGTTTCAATTGCATTCTTTAAAATTATAAGCTAAACATTATGCATGTGTTTGTCAGTTCGTGTACATGGTGTGATTTAGGAACTAAGCATGCAGACCATTGCCATGGCATTGGGCCTATTCACGAACCGTTCTTACGATCTTCTTAGCCTAAGATCGTGCGTAACATTTTCATAGCACTATTATACGAATCTTTAATATTGCCGTACGATCTGGTCTGCATGCACATCTCATAAATCTCACAATAATCTATCGGCTGAAAACGCATGGTCTGTGTATTGACGAAACAGGCGCGTGTTATTTTTGTCTCGTTTTATATAATCTCTAAAGTATTTACGCGCTGGAATCCGTCGAATTTCCGATCGGTTAGTTAAACGCGCCGTTTATTGCAGAATGTTTCCCCACTTGATTTTACTAGAAATTAGCACAAACGGATGATGTATAGGGCAGAAAGTATTGCGTAAAGACGCGATTGCCATTATTTAACATTCTTTGACTCAATCCTGTCTTATGGTAATATAATGTTAAAGCGCATTACTCTTATTCTATATAATAGGATAATCTGCTCGTACAATATTTCTGATGGAACATCTACGTCCGTGTATCCTATTTATCGCAGCGGCCTTTTTTTAAATTTTAATTTCCCTCCTTTTTTATCGTCACATCACAAATACACACACATTTTTTTACATTAAATGGATATATATATATATATATATATACAGGATAGTTGTAACATTAGGTTGTATGTATTGCCCAGTTTTACAGATACTGTTATACAAATAAACGGTGACATGTTGACCAGGATTTCACAAAATTATCAATTTCTCACTTTGTAAAATACATATAGCGAGACGTGTGGTAGTAAGATTTCAGATCCCTATGGACAAGTGGGAAAAGGGGAATACTTTTTTAATGTTCTGTCTTTAATAATAAGGATAATGAGAGAGATTGGAACAATGTTTCTTTCTGGGAAGCCTAGTATTATTCTTTGTTTGTTAAAAACTAAATTAGTTCCAATTTTTCTGTTTATCCATTCTTGCACTTGTGTAGCAGCGGCTCTTGTTTGAACAACGCCAATGACAGGCTCCAAGCTACGATGGACCCATTGACCGCGTGTGTATGGACACAATCTGTTAAAAACAAAACCCACAGAGCTATCATACACATGAGAACAGATAATGTATACATTCATGTCACAAAACCTGGAGTAACAGAAATATTTACAAACAAGCGTATGATGAATTCCATATCAATATCAATGTACTTCTAATTGACGTAGTATGTCGGCTAGACTGTGTGTTTGGTGACTTGCGCATTTCACTGCGGATTCTTGAGATGACAAATATGAAATTAGACGGAATTTACAGCGATCCATGCATGTTGTTGACAGACATATCCTAGTCAAAGCATGCATACTCTACGACATTGACATGCCAGTGGTGACATTGACCTTTGACATAGTGTGAACGTCATAGACGTGTATGAGCATTGGCAGGTCATTATTTGTCTACGATCTACGAGCAGTTTAGCTTACTGGATTAATCATATAAAACAATTATCATTGGCAGGGCATTTGAGCTTACTAGATTAATAATATTCTTAGGATTGGCATTGGCAGCGCATTTTTATCAGATCTACAGTTTAGCTTACTATTTTATTTATTTTTATTTTTTTTAAATTGGGGTTTAAAGTCTCTTTCAAGATTCTTTCACTTATATCACGACTTGTCAGTTTAGGGCAGGAGGAAACCCGCAACATCCGTAGC
>JAUTBT010001857.1:0-28609 GCA_032361225.1 Lepetodrilus schrolli
ATAGTTAATTAGTTCACCGTCACGTATGGGTGAAAGATTCCCGCTGTGACGTAAAACAAAAATTCACTCACTCACTGCTTTATATCCGTCTCCGAGATATTCCAATGTGATGGTTACACATTTTTCGTTATTTTGTTAAATTCAAAATTGATTAAGTAGTAATTTGTTATAAGATTATTATTATTATTATTATTATTATTATTATTATTATTATTATATCATAATATATTATTATTTGTTGACAGGAGAGCAAGAGCCACTACAGAACTATGACTAAAACCAGAACCTACATGAAAGATGGGAAGGTTGTCACGACGATGACCTCGAAGGTCGTGGCTGCAGGGGAGGAAAACCGAGTGAAGGAAGAGCACAACTTGAGGTAGGCCTGTTTGCTACATAAACATATTGTTTCAGGTTGTTGTAAACTGCCCTCTATTTTGATGTGAAATATATATATTTCGATAAAGCCAGTAGCAAACTATAGAAATATCTCTGTGCGTGACCTCTGCATGCTGAAATCTCTAGTCTGTTATATTTGTTGCAGCCACCAATACTGTGCCGACAAAATCAAACATATTTGTTATTGAAAATCACGACTGTAGTAATTTAACGCACATAGATGAGGTAGCAGAGTATGATTTCAGCTCACAGAGCGTGCTTGCAGAGCTAGTAAACAGAGTTGTATTCATAGTCTGCTACTGGTAATGTGACCATTCCCTCTAGTTTGTGGACGGGTCTTTTCTTGGTTCCACAGAAAACATTATAATGTGATGAAATATGTATGTTTTGAGTGGCTACAAAGAGTGTTAATGAATTGTCTGTCCTGCCACTATTTAGCATCAATAATCATGAAATTGGATTGTGAGAATTTTAGAAATTTACACAGGCAGTAAAGTGAAATCAACATAAAGTTAACATTATAATAGTTTATTACATGTAAAATAAGCAGACATTAGACCAGCAATGTATTCGGAATATGATTACAAACATTTGGCATATTGCGATTTTTAGTTGAAAACAAAATGGCTGCCATCTCTGACCCCCCTATTACAATATCAGAATGTGGGTAGAATACACAGACAAGATTTTCCATTCATGTACTCCTACATGTACTTCTGTTATGAAAGAATCTTGAAAGGTACTTCTGATCTTGAAAGAGGATATAAACCCCCAACAAAAAAATAACCCCAAAAATACATGATCTGTAAAAATGCATCATGGTTTCCCCCTAAATTTTTTATAAAAAGTTTATTACTCTTTCTCACTTCTTTGCAAACATTATTTTACTTTCACGAAATATTTGTGCTCGTCACTTGGGCCACGGTAGGTAAGTATGCTCTGATTCACCTACAACCTGCTACTAGTATCAATACTGCCACCTCCATTGGATTGAACCAACCGTCCTGTTTGAGTTAGTATTCCAGTGATTCCCAACATCAACATCTATTTGGTATGTGACTTGCGTTGATGTGTACGACCAGCACGTTGCTAGTACATTCTGATGTAGAAAGTCAGTAGACTTTGGCATGGAGAGTAGGTACATTCTTCAAAAGGTTCTATCATTTCCTGTCAACTCTGGCAGCATCATTGTGGTGGGTAATCCTGAAGTAAACAAGGTTAGTGTGTTTATCCCCAACTTCCCTCTACCAGTCTACAAGGCAGTGAACAGCTGGGAACCGGTTTTTTAAAGGGAGACAATTCTGCAAGTCCTAGGTTTTCTGTTTGTGTCAATCCACCAAGGTGTGTAGCTATGTGGATGATTCCAGTACAACTGCATCTTCGTCTGACAAATAGCTACTTACTTTCTTTATTGAGTACATATTCCACACAATCTACAGTTGTATGTCAGTGCTATTAGTTCATTTTGGATATAAATCAAAATGATTTTTTAGAATTTGAAATCATTTCTCTTTTCACTAATGATGCGGAAAGTTGCAGATAAGTTCTGCATCAATTGAAGTTAAATCTTCGTTTCATCATTCTGCTCTCATCCACAGTAATGAGAACTTACAGTATTGATTCAATGAATATAGGACCATTGAAATAATCTACTTTAATCTTCAGGCAACTTGGTATTATTTTCGTGAATTCTGACATCCTTTGAGGTGAAGATCAAAGGTGCCTGCAATACTGCACAACAATTATCTCTGTGATGGAGTTCAAATTTAGCAAGACTCCTGACTAGATTGGCAATCCTGGGTTGGCCTTGTGAAGTTCAATGCATTGTGGTAAGAGCGTACTTCAATGGGATTTTAAGTACCTTCCTGAAAGTTGAATATTTGGAACTTGAATATTTATCTTTGTAAATACGTCCTAAACTGACAAGTCGTGATATAAGTGAAAGAATCTTGAAAGCGACTTAAAACCCCAATAAAAAAATAAAATAAAATAAAAACTGTACATCCCTAGACCACAAGTCGTACAAGTCTGTAAATCTTAATATTCCTGCAAGTAGCAAATTTATCATTACTCCGACCCTATATGTATTCATCATAATTCACTGCAAATTAGTGGAATAGCAAATGTATGTAAAGTTGCCAGATGGTTAAAAGAGCCAACTGTATTTAGTCTACTAACTTGTGTAGAAATTATTCATTTCTGCAAGACAAAAATTAAATATGCAGATTAGGTATGGATATAGAGCTACAATTTTATCGGTATTCATATAGAGCTACAATTTTATCGGTATTCATATAGAGCTACAATTATTATCGGTATTCATATAGAGCTACAATTTTCATTAGTATGCACATAGAGCTACTATTTTTATTGGCTCCATTCAATAAAACCCGGTTTTGGCGAGTGCTGTTGTTTTGTTGTTTTCAGGACACAGATCAGAAGGATTGCATACGAAGGAAAGATGTTCATCGTCCACGTCAACGTGGCAGAGGTGGGCTGTAGTTTACTATAGTTTAGTATAGTTTAGAATAGGATACTCCACATTTTCTTTATCATCTATGGGTGCCACCTATCTCCACCGGTTCCTCATGTAGCACTCTGTATTCTTTTTAAGTTCAAATATTATTTTGAGTTCAATCACATACTATGTATTTCTGCATGTTTCATATCTGTCCAGATTTATAAATAAGAAATGCCATAATACGCCTGTTCTATAATACTGTGATTGTACATAATCATGTTGAAGTGAATGCATGTGGAGTATATGTCAGTACTGGCAGGGAAGGCATGTTGTGTAGCTGTCAATAACACCTTGAATGATAGACCAGAGAATGTGGCAGTGTTCCCGTGGTCAGACCTGGATCTTGTCTTGTGGTGCTTGACCATCTGTTAGTGGCCATTCCACATAATATAAGCTTGGTATATCCTCTGCAACAGTTTAGTTGGGGAGCAATGTCTCTAAACATGCAATTATCTCCCTTTGATAGAAATACTGAAATCGCCCATTCAAAATGGTTGTGGTATATCTGAAATTGATAGGACCATTCAAATGTATTTTTTTAGGACATGTTTTTGTTTAATTTTCTTCACAAGATGTTTCTCATCGGAGTGGAGTAAGATGATACAATACAATATTTTTTATTTAGAAAGCTCAATATTTCAACAAGACAATTGTAGAATGTTATTAAGACTATCTTGGTACTCATCTATAAAGCAACTATAAACCTCAATTCAAAATACAAAACAAACTGTTATCCTACACAAAATAACCACATTAGGATTAATTCTGTGAAGATAAAAAATCTTTTTAGGCAAACAGTGTATGATTTCAACAATATTATTGAGCTCAGTAATGTCAAAGCTGTGTTTCTACAAAGAACAAAATGAAAACATCATCGTGCAGAAGATGACAATAGGTCTCAAAGGATCTGTGAGGAAATCCTTTGACAGTGTTTTGTCTGTCCGGCCACTGATTCGTGGACATTCGTAAGGGAACACATTCTTGGTCTGCCATTCTTATCGTAACCCAGTCATCAGAATCCTTCATTTCATGAATGGGTGTATGGCCTTCAATACGTTGTGGTAGATCCTCTGATGTTGACATGCAGAACCTTGCTGCATCTATTCTCTGTGGAGTTCACTGTAATGTATTGAAGACCTCGGTCATCCACAGTAGTGTGTTGTGTTCTCATGTTCAGTAGAGTGTCCACTAATAATGTTCACGTGTTCACGTCGACCTTGTTTCAGGAAGAAGACGTGGCCAATACCAAGAAGGTAACCATAGTAACCTGTCTTATCATCCAATCATATAGCAGCAGTATCTAAGTAAACGTAGATCAGGATAGGCCGCGAAGCATTGTGTCTGTTGTGTTTCAAGAAAGAAATATTTCGATTCCCAGAAAAAGAAAGAAAAAAATAGATAAATATTTTTCAATTTAAATAATCTTCCTATTATTAACTTTTCCAATTATTTTACAAGTATTTATAATCACAACAGAAATAATGCAGATAACAATTTATCAAATTCAAAACTGATTTTGATAGAAATTTAGATTAATAAATTATTTAGAACTTATAATTAGAATCCGTATAGACTTGATATGCTCTAGATGTAAATGTATTATAACATTGTTGTATAAATATGTAATCACTAATGTAATGTAATGGATGTGTTATTTTTCATAGAAATTGTAAAAAGATAGTCATTTTATCATCTCGCTCCTATATATAAAGTTGTATGCATATGTTCAGTACAGCTTGATGTTATTCATAAATCAGAAACAGTTGTTCATTATGCCCACCAAATATTTGTAACAAAATCCATTTATTAGATATCTAAAATATCACGGTGCTGTTAACATTACTGCTAGAAAAATCAAATATGTAAATATGGAGAATATTCGGTAACGTGATGTGCTGGAAACCTTTTAAAGGTTTCGGATGTGATGCCTCAAGATGAAAAAGAAAATGAGAAAGAAAATAAGACAGAAAATGGGAAAGAAAATGAAAGAGCACAGAGTCAAGCTGAAAATAAAGACACTAACAATGAGAAAGACAGAGAAATAGAGAAAGACGGAGAAATAGAGACCGAGAGTAAATCAGCTACCAAACATGACACCGATAAAGCTCCCGACACTATACTTAAAGGTGGCAAATATGTGTGGAATGAGAAAGAGGTACACCACAGAGGATGGCTGCCATCTACCTGTCTGCGACTCAAACTTTTAATTTTCTCTCGCGCTAATCGGCATAAAACTTGTGAAATTGCCTGCACGGCTAAATAGCATGGCAATCAAACTGTCAATTAATTAATTGTGTCGTTCATAATTAATTAATCACTCCTACAAGTTTGCAACAATTTTTGTTGGCCTTAATTAATTAATTAATTAATTAATCACTCCTATTCACAATAATTTTGTTTGGTCTTAATTAATTACTCTTATTTTGCAACAATTATGGTTGATCAACTGAAAAAATGAAAATTAAAATTATTTAAGTGATTTCAGCTGATTAATGGATAATGCACGTTAAAGGATTTCTATTTTTTTCTACTAAACGGGAAACACAACACACAACCTTGTCATGCAATTTGAATGTTACTAATCTGTCTGAGTTGAATACACTAATAGTTCCTTACATGGACAGGTAAATTAGGTCATTAATTACACTGGGAATTATTTAATTTAATTCCTTTGTTTTCAGAATGTTCTAACATTTACATTACTTCATGCATTGAAACTTTTTAACACCAAGATGCATCATTCTCTAAAAGAGTAAAATATTTTTTTTGCAACTTTTTCTTGTAGGGAAAATACTTATGCACAGGAGCAACCATAGTAATGGTTTAAATAATCTCCATTTTGTAATAGCGTAATCCTGCCGATTGTACCCGAATATATGATTTATGCTAATATCATTTACCAGTGGTTCACATGGGCTCATATGTCATTCCTTATTTTCTCTCATGCATCATTCTAGCGGAAAAAGGAAAAGGTGATAAATTGAAGGGTCTGGGTTTTCACTCCTGTACACACCTCTTGATTACTAGTAGTTCCGCTTCGGCTCCGAGAATACTTACCTAACCTGTATGCTTGCTGTATCCATCACTAGTGGTGGTTTAATTCAATAAACATTAGCATCAAGACAAGCTAAGAAAATGTTGCATCTGAGAGTGCGTGTATGAAATTACTATGGAGTCGTTAGATACCTGTACGCTTTACACACTGGTGGCTATCTGTCATAGCACTATTCTCCTTACACCAAATACTTGTTGCCACGCAACTGTAGAGCGGACTTTTAATGATAATGGGTTGTTTATTTTAGTCCACCCTCTCAAACCAGGCATGACTTATGTTAGGCATGATAATATTTCATGGTGGTGATATGCAACTATTTATATAATCTCGATTAAAAACTGCTTGCACATTTATGTAACCGGCATGGGAATAATTGCACTAAAGACTTAACATACCAACCTTATGGATGTGATGAGACCAACTTTTCCCAGGCAAATCTTGCACAGGTCGTTCACAACATTTCAACTTTTTTTTAAAGAATTATTTTCAAGATGAATACATTTTGAAATGGACAATTCAAAATTTCCAACTTTCAAAATAGAAAGGAAATATTATTTCCATAAAATTGGTAGTAAAACCATGCAAAGCATGAAAGGTAATATTTGCGGGTGTAGTTCCTATTTGGAATATTATGATTGTATTCTTCCAGAGATAAGTGCACTAAATCACTGATGCTCATTTATATAGATTTTTAGAATCCCGTATCATACCCATTTACCCATTATTATAGCCGGTATTACACTTGTCTACCTGTTGTTAGACCGTTCACCACTCCATTACCCTGTTTGTTTATGCTTTCCCCTTCTTGGAACATCACAATTCAACTTCCTCCAAATTTGTGTAAGTATTTTCTGTGTCAATCAGAGAAATGTGTGTACCTCTATCACGAATCTTATGTCACTCTCACTTATATGGTTGTACTGTGACCCAGGTATCACTCACTCATGTGTACATGTAATGTGACTCATGTGTCACACCTTGTAATGTTACTCATATGTCACTCATGTGTACTTGTACTGTGACTCATATGTCACTCACATATTCTTGTACTGTGACTCATGTGTCACTTGCATGTAATTGTACTGTAACTCATGTGTCATTCACATGTAGTGTGACTCATGTATCATATGTATTTGTACTGTGACTCATGTGTCACTCATGCATACTGGTGTCACTGGTGGAGCATCAATAGAGATAAAATAGAGATAAAATAGAGATAAAATAGAGATAGTCTCCTTGTGTGTATATTTGTACTGTGAGTAGCTAGTTAAGTGTTGTTAAATTGTTGTCCTTTCATACAAGTTGCCATATTCATGGTTATGTACATGTCTTCTGAATGAATACAATCATACAAAGATACAATAGCAATAATGTAACAGTTCATAATTATTATTTAGAATATTTTGGAATTTAAGTATATGACTGTGTAATGTTACCTTTTCCATTGTCATGGTTACAAAGGTGTGTAAACATTTCCTGAATATATCTGGTGATGAGGTTTCCAAGGTGATCATTCTGTATTAAAATACTATCACTTATAATTACCCATTCACAAATTAACAAACTAATTTAAAGTAATGGGAAAGTCAACATAGCGTAACTTTTAAGCTGCTTTATTATTTTTCTGAATCATTAAAAAAGTTAGTAGTTTTATATAGTGAAATAAAACTTCCTTACATCAGTTGCCAAAGAAAGGAATTAGAATTCCGCATCTGATTTGTAGATATATAAGAAGCAGCTGTGTGTAATAACCACCTGTAAATATATTTCAGAAGTGTTTGATGACAATTTCTGTGGCTAACTACTTTTTTCAGTAGGTAACTGCTTTGTATGTTTCAGTATATAACTGCTCAATATTACATATGTAACTGCTGGTATTTTGATGTTTAACTGGTTGTACTTTTCTGCCCTGTAGAAGCAGCAGTCCCACGGATACAAATGTCTGACGGTCGGAGCCTGCAAGTTTCTCTGGCGATGCGCCGTTGAACAACAGCTCTTCTTCACGTACGCACTTCTCTACAACTTCACATATTAGACTAGAACGTCATTTATGTATTAGAATAGAACATCATGTATATGTTAGAATAGAGCTTCATTTGTGTATTAGACTAGAACGTCATGTATGTAAACTAAAACTTGATGTACTAGGCTAGGACATTGTATAGCTATTAGACTAGAGCATCATGTATGTAAACTAAAACTTGATGTACTAGGCTAGGACATTGTATTGCTATTAGACTAGAACATCATGTAGGTACTAAACTAGGAGTACACATATGTATTTGATTTGAACATCATGTATGGATTTGACTAGAACATCACACATGTATTAAAATAGAACTTTATACATATTTAACTCAAGCTTCACATATACTAGACTGGAAATTTGTTTGTATTCTAGATTGGAACTTTCCTAATGCAATACGGTACTAGGATAGAAAAATGTACTAGTAGACAGGAATTTCATATATGTACTAAACTAAGATTAGACATATTTAATAGGGTGCAACTTCTCATATACAAGACTAGAACTTCTGTATTTACTGGACTAGGACTGCATTTATGTTCTATTCTAGAGCTTCATATATCATAGAACTTCACACATTGCTTCATATATCATAGAACTTCACACATATACTATTTTAAAGTAGGACTTCATTATTGTACTTACCTAGAAGTCGATTTGTATTCATTTGTATTCTAGACAATAGAACCAATCTTCATATACTAAACTAGAACTGCATTGATTATAATAATAATAATAATAATAATAATAATAATAATAATAATAATAGTAATAGTAATAATAATAATAATATATCTTTATTATCCAAGGGGAAATTTGTTTTCATTGTAAAAGGCCTCAGTAACTAATTAATAGAACATCACACACATGAAAACAACTTCATGTAGTTACTACTCTACACTGAACTTCACATATACAATATAGACAGAAACAAGTCTCTCATTTATTGCTCTATAATATTTTCAATATTGGGAGTGACTGTTAGTGTTATCTAGTGACTGTTACAGATGTTAATGAGTGTAGTCATTCATCCGCTGGCATCATCACTTTACTGGTACAATAATACGTACCATAGGTTTTCATATAATTCTGTAATAGTGTAAGATAATGAAGAATTTCAATTTCAGTTTGGCTTCTTCTAACAATGCACCCAAGTTGAAATCTGGCGGATCTCTCTTCAACAGAGGATCTAAATTCCGTTTCAGGTATAGAACATAATCAATCAACTACTAATTATATTTTGCACGTACCGTGTATATTGATCCTTGTAAAACTCCAGTTCAGAGTACAGTTCAGAGTACGCTAAGATTTGATACATGTATATATTAAGAAATTCATTTGTATCTCTTGTTCGCAGGGCATGCAGTAAATTAAAAATGATAGACGAGTGTAGAAATGTTTGAAGATTGTTGAAGATTCTGTAATAATTGTGTCCACTGTAGATTAGAATAGACTGTCTCCAGGAAAATGAGAAATAAAAAAATTGGGATGTGCTATTTGTGTTCTCATATCAGTATGGTTAACATTCTTGAAAGTCTGGTCACTGAAGATATAGCCAATAACCCATGTTACGAGGGATTACAGATTATCTTTCCTGAGTGAAATTATGGGTTATTGTTTTTATGCTACATAGTCAAAATTTAAGAAAGCATTCTAAATTGTCACAATTTATTATATCATCTACAGACTACGGTTCATGATGTCCAGAAATGAATACACATGTAGTAAGACAGAGAATTACACACAGATAAAATTATTCTTCCTCAAGCTCAATGTAGACCATTCAAAATAAAAGTTTCAAAAATGTAAATTATTGTGCATTTCCTATTTAATATGATAATTTTAATGTCTTCAGTCCCGATGATAACTAGACTGGCATAGTTTGACAATTTTTCGTAATGAACCACTGAAGTCTGAAACTATTGATTTAACCTTCTCAGTGCTTGGGGCAATCAGAGATGCCCCATGGCAGGGAAAGGATTAAACAGTGATTCAATTCTTTAGAATTTCTTCATTCCACCTTGCGATGAACTAGTGCCATAACTTTTAACGTAAAAATTAACGTACAGAAATTATTGATATGAGAACATAAGAGTATCAGTGGTATAAGCCCGTGGTCTATGTATGCAACAGCATAACTCTATGGTAACCTTAACTTGACCCGTAGCCACATACAGTTGCCCTAGAGTTGCGCCATTTCGTACAGGAGAACACTGGAATAGACGCCTCAAGTTCACAAAACTGTTTTTTGAGTATGATTTCAAGCTAAACTCAAATTTTGTATGAGGTATTGTGGACAAATCTTTTAGTTGAGTATGAAAACGTAATCAATTTTTTTTCGTAAACTCGGGGCCTGTCCTGAGATAACGAAACATTTTTGTGTACGATTTCATGATCGATGGGGATTTGTGAATAACATTTTGAGTTGAGCACAAAAACGTACCCCGAAAGGTTTGGTGGACTCGGGGCCAGACCTAACAGTACTGTGGACAGTGTGGTAGCTGGATGTTGTATCTAACATGCCTGTGTTTGACTCCCCAGTGGACGGTGCCAGGCTGAGGCACTGACGTACAGCGACGGAATTAAGAGGTCAGAGCCAGAAATTAACAGGCTAGTAGTCACTGTTTTCTCACGCTTCGTAGTACCAATAACCAGGGTTGTTTCGGGACAAACAAAACTTGCATAGTAATTTTATGATTCAAGAACAGTATTTGCCTGTTTGTGGGTGGTGGAAGAAATGTTTTGGAAAATTAGTTAGAATGTTCATTGGACAATTTCAGCCATGTGTTTTTTAGAATGCTGTGCATATTTGAAAAGAAAAATGAAATTATTGTTAGTACTAACTGTTTGTCATGATAAATGTATCTTGCAAGTCAGTTTATTTGATGAATTTGATTCATCTTTGAGATTATGGACTAAATATTGATTTTTCTTTGAGATTTTGAACTAATAGTTCATTGGATCTTTCTGTCATGTTTCTAAATGGTTTGTGTGTATTTGGCACTATACATTTGCCTCTACGCTGTCTGTTTATTCCAGAATTAGACTATATGACCAATTAATTAATAACATACCAAAACAATCCTGGGAATTCAATTTACCAGATAGTTAATGCAAACTTGCATCAGTTTTTTCTAACTATACTGTACCTCCACATATGTAAGTATATCTAGTGCAAAAATGCGACGTTCATTTAGATGTCTGCAAACCCTTTACTGCTGAACGTAGAAGCCTTTTTGTTGACTAATCAGAATGAGGCTTGCATGGCATGCTAACAATCGAATAATTTCTAAGTATGATTGCGCGCAAAGATTTACCAATTTATTGGTATATTGTCAAAGTCAATAATTTTGTGCTAAATGTTTAGAATTTTCAATCTTTAACTAACATGCAGTACTGATCTATTTCACATTGCCAGTTGCACATCAGCCATAATACAAATGACTGGCTACCTATTTCAGATACGGTAGCAGTGGGTAATCTAACCGACGAATAATATCGCTGGCTCATGTCATATGACATTTTACTTTCGCCTTTATCTTTTAATGTAGGAGCTTTTCATGTTGTATAGTATGTTGTATTTTTTCTATTCAGCTTCCATTCAATCTATTAATTAACGACTTTGTCTGTACGTTGATGTGAACAGACCAACATTAATATAATTCTCAAGTTAGTGGGTATTTTGTCCCAAAAAATATTATTTGCCCTGAATTATATACAAATGTTGGTTTCTTTTTTTTAATTATAGAATAAAGATATTGTTGAAATGAATATGATCAAATGAATCGTCACATATTAAGATCAGTGAATAAAAACAAATATTAGAGAAAAATTGATGAGTTAAGATGAAGCTGTGTACAGCATCGCAAACATTACAGTGTCCGCTCATTAAAATTCCAATAACTCATCCTTGGTTTCCTCGAAAGACTATCAGCCAATTTGGGGCTGATGATTTTTTTAGCAGTATATCTAGAGAGCATAAGTATGGAATCGAATGGAAATACTACTACTCCAAACAAATTGCCGGTCAAATGTTTTAATAGAACGAACTCCATAAGTGTTACGATAGACTAATTTAGTCTCAAGTCTATTTATTTATTTTATGACAATTGAAACCATAGAGTTAGCAAATTGAATATTAAACCATATTTAATATATTCGATCTCTATAATAATTTTAGTGCCCACCTTTTGACATTTGTTAAGAACCCAAGCCCCGAGGTTACAAAACATTTTAAGATATGATTTCATGCTCAACTCAATTTTGCATTGGGATTTGTGAACAAAACTTTGATTTGAGAATGAAATCGTACTCAGAAATGTTTCATAACATTGACACCTGGACACTTAATACATCGGATATGATATTTTCTCTATGGTGTGTTACCACATAATACAGACTGCAGTGATAGTTCTCAACTCTCACGGTATGGCTCTAGACTTTACTATCCTGTACACTTAGGCCTGTGAGACTAACACTAAAACATAATGCTAAAACATTGTCAGCGCATGTTGTTGTTTTAGCATGCAAGTGACAACCAAGGATTGTTTATTCTTAAAATTAATATGATTGATATTTGTGTCGGATGAAATTAAATCTATGTGCTTTGGAAAAATAATGGCTAGATTCATGGCATTCAATGATTCATAAGATATCAGAAAATAATACAATTTACTGTTATTTTAGAGGTGATTAACTTTAATAGATTAGTAAGTAATTTGAATGTACATAATACTGAACATATTATGTGGATATAACATAAAATTGAGCATTAGCAATATTAAAGACTGTTATTTACTGATATAATTACATGATATAATTATGAGATGATTGTGTAATGGTGTACTAATTGTGGGAGATGTTTTAACTTTTATTACAGAACCAATTCCCTCCCGAACTTTTCCCGCAATAAACACGCCCATGACAGCAAGGCGTCGACGCTGAACACCTCCATCATGTCTGAACCACTTCCTGAAGGTGAGCAATGCAGTATGGGTAATTTGGAAGGTGTCATGGCCGCCAAATATTTGGAACATGTCTAGGTCTTCCTTGTAAAACATTGCACATGATTGGTGTGACGGTGACGTAAATCTTTCAGCTATGAGTTCGATTTATCCTGGATTAATATTTAATAGAAGCTGGTCCTCTTTTTTTTCAGTTAGTTTATTGTTCAGATTACATCAGAATCTATGCTGACTGTGCCGTCTATTAACTCTACAGGGTTCAACTTAAGGTTTTAGTATTTCTCACATTTCAGTTGGGTTAAAACTATCTGTCACAACTGTGACCTACTATATTTCAGAGCAAGGAGGTTCTGTCAACAATACAATAATAATTATCAAGTGAAGAGCTGATATTAGATTTTTAATTAGTTTTATTTCCTTAAAGAACATGCTGTACTTTCTTTTGGCAGAAGCACATCTAGTATTTATTTCTACAATATTAATTTGTTTCCACCTTGGTGTCTAGTCTCACAATGGCCCTTGAGCACACTTTGACATTGGCACTTAACAAATGGGAACTTTACTAGTTATTTTTTATGGGATCATATGTATACATACTTTGAAACAGTTGGGCTACTATTGTTTTGTGATAGTAGCCACTTTGGAATAAATATAACCTTTGTGTCTGAATACATCATTGCTTCCATTCCTCAAAGATGTAGATGATAACATCCAAACTTGTCAAATTGTTTAGTAGGACTTCATAGTCTTAAATAGATCAGTGAGTACATGACATTCTTGAGATATGTGGGCTTTCCTGAGATCTGTGGATATAGGGCTTTCCTGAGATCTGTGGATATAGGGCTTTCATAGGATCAAAGGATACTAGTTTAATATTATTTCCGAACCAGCACGCACTCCCAATACCATACTGACAGCACATACTTATTATTACTAATGGACATCCACAGAATTGTTTCCAATTCCGAATTACCATCGTTGTTCTAAGAGAGTCGCAGCTTTCTATTCATATGGTGCGAGTTACACCTCTCTTAGTCTTATAATGGTGCTGTGGAATGGCAGCCTGTTCACAGAATGTCCATGATATTACAGCTGTTGTGATTGGTCCTCTCCTGATAGCATCCATTTTATGTTATCACATTGGTGTATAATATGTAGTTAATCAATAACATTGATTTTTATGAATAGTATGGTGTCAATAATATCAATATGCTGCCTTCATGAAATTGCCATCAACAGTATTCACAACATATGAATACCATCAACATCCTCTTATGATGAAAGTAGTAATTAATATGTCAGTTTTGCCTGTGCACTGCTTTGACCATACACATACATATAGTCCTTATTAAAAATATTGGAGGCAATTTGTGTTGATTTTTTTTAATGATTTATTTTTTCACATTTTATGGAAAATATGCCTCTACAATTAAAATTTTAAATGTTAAAATCCAATGTAATATAACATTGTTTTAAAAATTCAGAAAAAAAAGAAGAAAAATATTGCCTCCAACACCGTTGACAAGGACTAATAATGTCTTCCTATGTAATGTGAAACTGATGATTGACAACTGTATGTAGCCAATGACAGCATCCTTTGTGTTTTTCGTCGTTCGTAGTCCATTGTAACCATACAGTATCACCAGTGCCTGGCAGGGGGAGACCACTAACCTGCTACGAGTAGCTAGCTATATTGTGTTCTTTGTGTTTATAGATCGAAGACCTTACAATGGTAAGTTGGTCCTGATTCTGTTACGATGGTTACCGATGTGGCCCAGGTTTGGTCTTTCAAGTCTTCGTCGCTTTCATTATCGTATTGTTAGTGGTGATTATCAGATGATATTGCATATGTACATGTATACCGGTTTGTACACAGTATGTCGTCTTCAGCAACAAATATTTAACCTTTTATCATAAGTAGTTCTGAATTGATGCCATATTTTCAGTATTCTTTCCCAAAAGTAAATCAGTTTTAAACTTCAGTGCCTTTAGACAATCTATTTGAACTGTTGTGTGGAGGTTTTTTGGTTCCTATATACACATCTCGCTCAAACAGGGGAAGTAACTCTGACCCACTTGAGCAGGGGAAGTAACTGACCAATGTTAACTTCAATTTGTTGTACATGACACTGAAAAAACATACTTGACTTTCACGATATGAAGAATATTGTAATTAAGAAGTGTGTAGAAGACAATGTGTATCAATATCAACATCTAAAGTGCCAGGGACGTCTGTGACGAATGTTTTAATTAAACTATGGACTGAATATGGAACAATAGTTATAAATATTCGATGATGAAGACCAATTATATCTTTTGTATGACATAATTTTAGCTATTTATTGAACCTTATTTTTATGCATTTTGCTGTTAATTTGAAATATTTATCATGAATTGTCATCAACATGTCAGGGTACATGATTTCATAATATTGTAGTTTTCTGACCTTTCATACAAGTTTAAATATTGTATTTCTACACACACAAAAAGTGAAAAATTTTCCATAATTCAAATTACAGCAAATGACATAATATATACTTCCTTACTATAGAGGTACAACATTGAATAATCAATATTGCTTTGAGATGCAAACTTGAGCATTTTCCACTTGGCAGCCTTTATTAATTGGGGATTCGGTTTTTCGGTTTTCTAACTGCATGATGTTATTTGATATTGACTTACCCTTTCCTAAACCCATGGGTTATTCCCCCTACACCTACCTTGCACCCATGAATTTGTTGTGTTCCACCAGTGAAGTTATGTCCGTTTGTTAATCTATTAACACAAATCGCCAGTGCTGCATTCAGGCTGCACTACATTTATCTACGCTACACTATTCTTCACAGTGGTGGTTGGCTGAACAGATCTGAAGCAAAATTGTAGCAAATTGGTTTGTGCATGGGTGCAATCCATTCAATTCATGTTTTTGTATTTCCTACAATACACTATGAGGTCCAAACCCATAGGAAAAAGTAGCACTACATAACACTATGTATGCTGGTTGAACAGCTACCATAGCACTACGTAGCACTTCGCAGTGAAGTGTAGTGCAGCCTGAACATAGCCCCCTGCTTTATACTGCTAACCTGCAAATATGATTATTAAATTATTAGGTCATGAAGTCAGACGGCTTCCTCAACTGCATGAATGGTCGACTTCTTAAATAATAATCGTAGGAAAAAGCTGAATATTATATTTTATGTTCATAGCGTTATGTTTATTTTTACAATATTGTACAGGCTTTTATTTTGCAACATTGTACCTGGTAAACACAATGACGACAGTGAACTTGGCACTTTGCTTATCAGTGAGAAAAAGCTATGTAGCATTTTTTTGTTATTATTCTTGTCATTATTATGGATAAGATCACATACATGACATATATTAAAACTAATCAATTTTACAAGATTTAACATATTGCATGGTGGCAATAACATCTCCCAAGTAAACATATATATCTACCAAGTAATCTATTTATATCTATTTCTGCTTTGCATTGACATTTTGTACGACTACCAATACTGGTAATTTACCCATGCTATGTGATATTGTCTACAGTTGAAAATTTCGCTCCGTTTGTACGACAATCTACTTATAATGAACAGGTGGCTTGTAGTTTACAGTTTCTTCATCTTGGATGTAATAAATACAGGCTGTTTAAATAGCAGTTTAGTATCAGTAGTATATGTGAGAAGCTTGTCATTACAGAAGAAACCATTTATTTTGATGCACCATAAACAATTGCAATTAGATTATTAGGAAGCCATTTTATGAGGTTCATTCTAACTTCTACATGTTGGCATTATGGCATGAGATCTGTCCTTTATTTGGTACTTGAAGTTATATGGTATGAGATCTGTCCTTTATTGGGTACTTAAAGTTACCTGGGTGTGCCTTGCATGTTGTAATTCCCAACCAATACCAGTGCGGGTTAGCTGATGAGGTCCATCGCTGTATTAGGAAGTGTGGCTTCCAGGGGTCCTCCATTGATGCACAGCTTGACAATTTGTTCTTTGACCTTGTTTTCACCTTCCTCCTCCTTTCTGTTCTTCCTCCACAACTTGTCTCCTCTTCCTCTGTATGTTACCTCGTTGATCCCAGATTTCGTACCATCAGTCGTCTACCTTGCATTGGTAAATGGTAGAATTCCACAGTCATTTTTCTTTATCTTCATCGTCTTTTTTTTTTTTAGAGTACATATTTTTTTTATAAAAGTAATTTATTCACGCTTTTGGCAGTTTACTAGTAGGTATTGTCAGATCATGCAACGTCCCTTCTGTTCGTCAGTGCCAAACTATTTGACATCAATGTTCCTGTGTACCACATTTTAAACTCTTCCACCACTGCAAGCTGGAAGTATATGTAACAGTAACTCCATATTGGAAAAGCGATATTGTGTTAGTGTACCGGGTAATGTAAGTAGGATTGTAAGGATTATTTTCCTGGGTTCTCTTTCCTACCCATCAATTCCCTTTCTATGCCCATGAGCCATAGGTCAATGGTAATAATCATAATTGGCATTGAACATCACTAGCGACAACTTTGCATCTTAGGCTCCGAGGCAGCATCGGTCAAGGCATGGAGGCCATTTAATAAACAGGATTTTCACCATCTACATGCTATGTTGATGAACACTGTATTAGTGGATCCAGTTGAGCACATCTTATGAAGCACCTAGTGCATGAAGAATAATTGTAATATATATCATTTTAACATAATATTCAAAGATTCTGTGAGTCTCAGTTGATTAGAATGTAATTCCATCTATCTTAACAAACTGTGAAATATATTAATCATTAATGGAAAATAACGAGAAAAGAAATTGAAACTTGGATGCAAGTGTGTTGATTTTTTTTAATACTCACTCACATTTCTCTATTTAATTTACTAGTCTACATTGCCCCGAGTCGACGTGCGCAAGGTAACTAACACATGCATGTGTTTGTCTTGATTTCTCTCTCTCATCACCACCACCTCCGAGATACAGAACCCACATATGGCATTCCAATTGCATTCCATATTTGTTCAACTCCCTACACTGGTGTAATGCACAAACTTGAACACTGGACGCGAAAACATTTACTGAATAATATGCATGACGACTTGGTAAAGTCAAATATATGAGGAGAAATGTAGGAATTAGATATTGCAAATAATTATGTAATACTGTATTTAGATAACAATTACATAAGATATTAATGCATGATTATATTTATATACCTATACATTAACATTAATACATGTATGTGAAATTGCTTTTCGTAACTGAATAAAGACAAAATATTGGGTTGTGATCTTTGGGTAATATTGGGGGACAGTTTGACTTGATACAGCTGGATTCCATGTAGTAACATTTGGGTCTGTAGATCTATTGAGATTTAGAGTATAAAATTAATTTTATCAGTAGTACTAGATATACATATTCATCAGCACTGCTTTTGTAAGTTTGCCATTGTTTACGTTTCTATTTTACATGTAGGTTGCTTTTTACTTCATGGGTGGCTTCCCTTAGTTGAGTGTCCAATGCCATTCTATAATGAATTATTGGGTATTTGTTAGATATTGTTCATCACTGAAGCTATCTCTCTTTTATTGAAAAACAACCAATCCTCGGTTAATGGTATTTTAGTTTGACCTCTGAACCAACAAGACTATCCACCTACTTAACACCCATCAGAGGCCCTGGTTATTTCCAGTTTGCTCCATTTTCATCTGGTGTCACCAATGAATAGAAATTAAAAGGTCAGCCAATCAGAACTCCTCTTAAGTTTAACTTATAAGGAGCTCTGATTGGCTGGCATTTTAATTTATTTTCATCTGGTGTTATGGATGAATAAAAATTAAAAGGTCAGCCAATCAGAGCTCTTAAGTTTAAGAACTTGCCTACAATATTGACATGATAACATGACAGTGAAAATGTCCGTACATTAATTAACACAGGCTTGGTTTGGTCTATTATTTTTTTAGAACACATGATTACCGCTCGCTACAGAACAGAGTTCTAGATAATTATATTGCACAGGGTCATTGATGCATGTTAAGTAGACAATAATCAATTGTTTCAGAGGACACAACATCTAGACATTCTTCTTATGTTGTTATTGTTTGTATGATCTGTTCACGCCATGTACCATTGTTTTATTAGTTAGTTAAAGTGACATCTGTTTGTAATTGTTGGCATCTCCCATAAAATAGGGCAATGAATTCCCTACAGAATACAGCCCAGTTACCTAGAGAATCGTAACAAATTATCAAAGTCTTTAACAAACCAAGTTCAGTCAGGGTTTCTGGATTGTTGATTAATGTCAAAGTTTATTGTATTACCATTATTTTTCTCATGATTTCTGAATTTCAGAATCAAACCCATTGCAAGAAATTACCCTCATTCAAATTCCTTTGATGAGTGTCTATATATAAGTTGTGTACTAACAATTGCTCTTATAGAATCTATGTCAACAACCAACAGTCTGTTTTGTATTGGAAGTACTCATTTGTTACTTCCAGTCATAAACATGTCATAAATATATATATATATATATATATATATATATATATATATTCCAGTGTTTATGAACCCATGGGTTTTGTAGTTTAATTCTAACATCAGCACTATTTAAATAATTGATATAGCAGAAATAGTTCATGTTAACCTTTTTGTTGCCATGTGAAAATCACTTGTGGAACTGTGTTAATCTATCTGTAGCCTGCAAGTAGCTATGATCTGGACAACAGTGAATGTACCTCTTGTTGAGTGTGGTCAGTTCTAAGACACACTGGACTTCTTCATCTTGGTCTCATTGTCCAGCAGTTATACACACTGCCTTCGACAGTATTAACTCTCTCCATGCTGATGGCAACCAGAGATGCCCTAAAGAGCAGTGCCTGTGCCTAATCCAGCAGGGAGATGGTTAAACACATTTCCACAAATAATGCTGTCATGTTTTCTCATTAAGTTTTTACACATATCTACATCGCTGTCATCTCCAACTCTGAATATATCAACACACTGGAAATGTTTCAGCCAGTGGCAATTAATATAATATAAGAGTAATAGACATAATTTATGTAAATAAAATGCAAAGTGAGCTATTGAACCATGGGTATTGAAATACAAATTTAATGTAATACATAAGCTCCTGATATTGAAATATAGAGATTACTTCAAATGTTAACATATAGAGATTACTTCAAATGTTAACATAGATATTACTTCAAATGTTAACATATAGAGATTACTTCAAATGTTAACATATAACGATTACTTCAAATGTTAGCATATAGAGATTACTTTAAATGTTAGCATATAGAGATTACTTCAAATGTTAATATATAGAGATTACTTCAAATGTTAATAATTACCTATAGTACAGTACAGTAAACTTATTGATTTAACAGTAACTGAAATTAAAGAGAAGAAGTAGTTACCATTGTGATACAGTGTACCAGGCCCCCATTCCACAGATCGTAGCGCTATGAGAGTCGTAACTCTATGTTAATGTATGGGAGTTATGACTATCGTAGCGCTATGAGAGTCGTAACTCTATGTTAATGTATGGGAGTTACGACTATCGTAGCGCTATGAGAGTCGTAACTCTATGTTAATGTATGGAAATTACGACTATCGTAGCGCTATGAGAGTCGTAACTCTTATGTTAATGTATGGGAGTTACGACTATCGTAGCGCTATGAGAGTCGTAACTCTATGTTAATGTATGGGAGTTACGACTATCGTAACACTACGATTGCTCTGTAGAACAGGACCCTGGGCTTTGTGAGTTTTTGAAACAAAGTGAGAGTTATTGAGTTTATTGCATGTGTTTTGACCAGGCATGGCAGACGACACTCCCAATCAGTCGCTTGAGATCACCCAAACAGGTGATGCCACCTTATTTCACAAGCTTCTCGTTTGGTTCTGGCTCCTCCCAGTCTTTGGAAGAATTCCATGAGGCCTTTTTTTCACCATTTACTCACATACACCTAGGTGATGTTCCTTTGACATGTGCGAAGTGTTCTCAGACAGACAGGTGACGTCAGTCCAGAACGGAAGCAAGATGGCGGCAAAGAGTTGCCTATGATGTGGTTACATCACTGTACTTTTCCTGTGTGGTCTGCACTACCTCACCAGTGAATACAGACCGTGCAGTGTGCGAGACATTCCAATGACAAAATTGTCTGTTCAGAGTGCACCGAACACTTCACATAGTTCAAAGGAACGTCACCCCAGTCACTTGCCTTACAGAGAACTGAGAATTGAAAACATGTTGGTTTAAAGAAAAAATGAACATTACATTTAGAAGTATTTATTTTTAGTATTGATTACATAGTCTTGGTCAATACAGCTTTTCAATTCTCAGTGAAGACATTTTGCATGGTTTTGGAGTCAAAAGCACTTGCTTCATAATGGTTATGTATAGGAAATTACACAATGTTCAATCTAGTTTTTGACTAGAAGTGAAAGCGTTAATCTTAAACAGAACATTGTGTAATACAGTATTCATTGCCCCAGATGTTATTAAATATGGAATTCATGTGAATGAGATGGTAGTGTCTCCAGATTGGCCAACAGCCAATAGAATTGCTCGATTTGCAGAAGTGTGTCAGTTATCTGAAACAACGTGCTGGGGCAATAATGCAAGCTATTATACGGGGAATTACAGTATGACTATCACCTACAGAGCTGAGATAAATTGCGAGGATTGCTTTCTTTCTTGGTCAGGTTGAAAAAAAATATATCCACTGATGTTAACTTCCCTTCAAAGGTTTTGACTTGTGTATGCATCTTGTATCAGTTTTTTTTAGTGTCCTGGAGCATTCTACACACTACTTGTTAGTAAGTGTGTAGTATATGTGACTGTCAGCTACTGACCTACTAGTAACTTAAAACCTGCATTCAGAAAAAAAAGTGACCTGACAATTGCAATAAATTGTTGAGTATTAACAAAACAACCTCTGGGGTAATGTTGCAGTATTTTTGTTAATTTTATAGATATTGAAATTCTTGTCTTATGTATTAGAACTGTTGACATTTGAAAAATTAACTGTTGAAGGTTGAAAATAAGCCCAAATTGTCTTTTTCTGGGGGTGTTTGATTTTCTGATTCCAATCCAAGTTTTCCTATGTTATATTGTGTAAACTTTTGAAGAGTAGTATACATATATAAACCACCTTTGATGTGGTCACTTGTTGAATCCTGCTACAAGCACTGCCTACTACCTTCCTAACAAACACTTTCAACATCTCATTGTATCATCAACTACTGTAGTTGTCAAGATGGTAGCATGTATCTAGTTCGGTATCATCATTAGTATACAAAGACTAGATCCGTTACTTTGGTTATTAATATAGAGATCAAAAGTCTTTTCATTACTAAATCATACACATATTTAAAGGTTCAATATATTTTTTATTCTATACTAACAAATACCTATTATTCTGAAATAATACTCCAATAAAATTAATACTTAAATGCAGATAATTTTTCATAACTATTATTAGATTATTTTTTTTACTTTGTAATTTGTTGGTCAGGAAATATTCATGTGATGATCGATGTATAGGTTGTGTAAGATCAAATGGACATCTCAATCTGCCTGAGAGAAATTGTTTCAAATATGACCATCAATATTTTATTTCTTTCATATTAGTATACTCAATTAACACAATTAGCATTTCTATTTGCTGTGGTTAAGTATTTTGATGTTTGTAGTCATGTATGTGATGATGCATTTAAGGCCATCTTACAAGTTATTTATCTGAAACTATAAACATCTTTGTATATCCATTGGCATTGTTTTTGTGTAATGGTTGGATGGTGTTATGACTAGCTCAGTGTAACTTCCTCTCTCTCTCTCTGTAACCTACAATAACTGGGTGCTGGATTACAATGTAATCAAAAGTTGTCTGGCATGTCACACCATGAACTAAATATTGTAAACTTTTCATTTGTTTAATGTTAATGTTTAGTTTTTTTGTTGTTTACTTTTTTGTGTGTGTATTTTTTAAGAAGTAATTACTAGATTATCTATTGATAATATAATAATGATTTGTATTTGCCTCCATCTCCCATCACCATCTTCCACCCCCATCCTGCCTCCATCCCGTGTTTCTGACCTCTGACCTCTATGTTGCAGAAGCTGCGGTAGACGTCCCTGGCAAGGCGTTCGGCGAGGTGACCCCCAGCAAGATCATCGACAGCCCCACGGTGACCGCTCCACTGGCGGCGGCGGAGCGGTTTGAGACTGGGAACATCCACACCCTGCAGGCGAGCACACCCATCCAGAAGGCTCCGGTCAATGGAGGGATCCCGGTCCTGGAGACGAGCCTGGACTCCGTGCAGTCGTACAACCCCAACATGACCGCCGACGATGACGACGACATCGAAGACACCACCAAGCCCAAGGTGTCGCTGGATGATCAGATCAAACAGCTGGAGGAGCAATACGAGAAGGTCTCCAGCGAGCAGAACCACGTGGATGCCAAGCCCCCGCAACCCGCTGCGAAGACCGCGGCAAAGCCTGCAAAAAAGTCGTCGTTTTGTGCCGCGTGCTGCCGTCGGCTGACGTCAGCGGTGCTGTTCAGTGCCATCGTCATGGCCGTGACTTTCGTCGTTCTGTTTTACACCGACTACCAGCACCCACTCCTGGACGCCGGACGGAAACAACTGGACTTCCTGCAGCCCGTCAAAGTCTACCTGGATGACACGGCCGCCATTATCGCCAGCAAGTTCAATTGAATCCACATTGCCTTATTTGTACGTCAAGAGTTATTTTTGGTTACATATCATCGGCAATAAGTGACACAGACAATGTTCTGGAAGCTGCGTGACATCGGCGGTAGACGTGCGTCGTAAAACCTCTCCTTCGAATCATCCTACTGTCATCTCTTCATAAACAGAAAGTATGAAATGTGCATTTAATTTACATTTCACGCATTTTTACTATCAATTGTGCAAAGATTTCAATTTATGTATTTAGGATTATTTTTCATCAATGAAATTACAAATTATAGTTTTAGAAATAGAAATTGTCAAGTCTACAATGTTGAGTCTCTTGCACATGGTGCTATTCTGTATCTGTAAACACTCAGGAATATTCTATGTTAAGAACGTGTGTTTGGAATTACTTATCAAGATTGAAACAAATAATCCATAACACCTTCACTTCCATATATGGAATGTTGTAAAACCATCAGAATTGTGTTGCTGTTTTGCATCTAAATAACCAATGCATAGATAGGTTTTGAAGTTGGTTAAGTCTGTCGTTTTCTATGGATGGTTTAATAAGGAGAGATTTTATGACAACAAATTGGGCTCATTTACAACCTTGGACTTGATTCATAGCCCGGTAACACATCTGCATCGAGTTTCTACTTGCAGATGCAGTTTGATTTTTATATCTTGTATAAAAAAAAACACATTTAAATCTAAATTTATTTTAAATTGATGCTAGTTGTTACACATTAGGGGTTAGAGAGATCTAGCATTACAGTGTTACACGTTGGAGATTGGAGAAATCTACCAGATTGTATGAGGCCGTATTTCTCAGCCACTGTTCAGCGTGCTCTGAATCTATATATAGACCACTCCCAGTACTGCGGTAGTGTTTCAGGCCCTCATCACCGAATTGTGAGTTTTGTGCCGCTTTTGTAACATTTTCGCACTTTGATGAGGAATGATCTGAAAGTTGTGGGGGCAAACAGTAGGACGTGTTGCTCAGTTGGGGCAGGAGGTCGGAATAATCATGGCCCTGAACAGGAATAAATTCATAGGTCATGCATGTGTATTGGCAAAGACGAATTTCAACCATGTATGTAGGCAAAGACAAATTTGATTTATGAATTCCGAGTTTTGAGAAATGTTTTATTAGAGTTTCTCCGATCATGAAGTAACATATTATTTCCATTCTTTCTGTCCCCACTGATAAATACAGGAGAGGAAAGAGTAGACAATACTATAACTATTTATTTGCAAATATGTAGCCGACGAACTCAGCTTTGTTAGTTGATGTAGTTTATCATGCAATTAATACCAAACATACTAATTGCCTTCAGTGGATAATTAATTAAACTGACCTAGTTGTGTGTAATTGTAGTTGTAGATATCCATCCTATACCTCATTCATGTAACTCTCTTACTTGTCTAGCTCAAAGCTGAGGTTTTTGTCGTAACCAATGAGCTGCTAGGAGTCGTGGAACAGCATATTTGATTGGTTGAAAACTATTTCTAGGTAAATAAACCTGTACCGTGGTTGTGTAAATCTCTGTATACATATATTTGTATACATCGCCATTATATCCAAACCCACGATTGAATGAAGCTTCAGCTTTGAGCTACATGGGTCTCCAATCTGTTGTGTTTGACCGGCAGTGCTCTTCACTTTAGGTCATAAACATAGCAAGCGTTAATGACATTCTTTCGTCCAGTAGAAATGTAACCAGACGCAAGATCCACGCACATCCACACCTTGGAATTCTGATTCCTGTTTTTACTAGTTTACTTTCTCGGGGCACTCGTCAAACACATCGGGATTAGAACCGACCAATGAGTGAGAGAGTTAGATACGCCTCGGAGTGACTTGACCGACGGGCTGGTTGTATAAGTTCAGCATATGTTGCTATGGTGATGAGAGTGAAGTTAGGCTCTGTGCAATGTTTTCCCTAATCATTTCTTACCAATCTTGATCACACAAAGACCTACGCTATTGTCTGGAAATCATTGTAAACGATTTAATATACTTGATTAACAACAAATATACGACAATAATTTACATAAAAATATATATTCAACATTTACTGCATTCAACCTTTATTACATCGTGACTTGAACGTGGTAAATCCGCAATGTTGCATAACTTGCCTGCAACATCCTGTAACATGGCGGTATTACTAATGTGAATTTGTACGAATATCTGTCTGGCATTTGTTTTGTACACCAGTGTATTTCTCTTCTCAGTATATGACTAGACATTTAATATGGTAATATTCAACAATGTATTTATCTTCTCATTATTGTGAAGTCCAGGAATTATGCAATATAAATTTGTAGACTATAGCGAAATATCATAATATATATCTCACTTCATTGTAACATATGTCATCCTCATCGACTTGAAGCATAGACGCAAGCCTGGCTTGACTGTACTATATATTTCATACTATACTGATGGAGAGGGCTACGTTTCTATTTTTAAAGTCAACGTTCTGCTTTTGGTGAAGAACCGAGATTCTTAGATGTATTTTAGATTTTGTTGAAGTTTTTTCTCAAGCAGCTTATCACAAACATGTTTTATTTGTGAAATATGTTAACTTTTTGTCATAGTTTAAATGTATACACCAAATTTTATGTTTGTGCTAGAAAAATGTTAATGTGATGTGTCTACTATTTCTGTCCCTTATGCAGACAGTCTTGTTGGTGAAAATGAATACTGAAACTGGTTACATCTGGTTCCTGCAGAACTGGTTCCATCTGGTTCCCACAGAAACGTTCTCATAGTTCACCCGCCAACAGAACAACTTAGAAACCATTCAATGCATTTCCACAAACTAATTTTACATACTACAAAATCTGTGAGAGTAATGATCATTTCCATATATACCAGGTATATTGTAAACTTTACGGTAAAAGTTCTTTATTATCTATATCACTGCCATTTTCATTTGCCGCAGATTTGACAAACCAATGGAAATGGTCACTTCAGTGTTATTTAATGTTATTTCAGAAACTGTTTCATCGAGATAAATTGTTCAAGAAAAAACAAAGTAGCCATTCCTTTCTCCAGGGGGTGGGAAGGGGAGATAATTGGATGTCAGGAAGGTGGGATCATTGGGCGAAGATCCCGCTTTCCGTGGCACTGCCTAATACTATAGTTGCCATGGCGGCAATGTGTGTATATACGACTTGGCGAGGGATTGTGATGGCTACATCGCATCAAATACGATCACCAGTACACATTTGATACGAAATCACCTGTTCATTTGCTAGAACATATCTTATCATGATCTTTTTTTGAGATTATATTATACATGTACGATACTCCCCTAGTTTTTGCACACGTAAAACTAATGTACATCGTTCTGTAGACTATAACAACTTGGTGATATACAACTCCGCTCTGTTGCTTGGCGAGTCCTGATGGAGCTGTCCGTTAGCCGTAGTTTAGCTCCTGTACATAATGTCCCTCTGGCAGCAAACTCGACAAACCGAGTCTTGTACAAACCTTGTTGAGTTTCATGTTGTAGAAGTATTAGTATGTCCAGTACATTGTGATGGTATCGTCTGTTAGCTGGCTTAGAGATGCTCGGTTAGAACGTTGGATGGGCTTACTATTAACAAGTTATTGGGCTTACTATTAACAAGTTATTACGTAATGTTTTTGAAAACATCGTTAATACCACTCTTCATTAAAACCACTGAATCAAATCCTGAACTCGTTATGGAACTCATTACTTCATGGATTGATACCGATGTTTTCTCATATATAATAAATCCAAGATTTTGTTATTTATAATAACAGCTGAAAAGGGGAAAATGGTTTTCGATGTTTCTATTGTACAAAATGTGTATTGGGATTTTTAAGAAATATTTACATCCTAATGTTGGAAGTTCTATTTATTATTTAAGAATTTATATGTAAATCTTTGTCAATTGTTTTACAAATTTCTAATTTGTATTCTGTCCAGATGAACAATTACCATGAATGTGTTGTAACAATCATTGATCTCGATTTTAAAACACTGATAAAATAACAATTTTAAAGAAAGTAAATTAAAAGTTAAATTGGGTTATAGTAGTGTCTTTATGGGTAAAATAGTAATGACAATCTTTTACAATGTTTAACATGACCCAGGAAATCTGCTTCATTTTTCTAAATTGTTTCATCGATATTCTCGAGAAATGTCCATTTTTGTTTGCACAGATCATGGATGACCTGCATTATTCATACATATCTGTAGTTCATTTTAACCTTCACTTCTGCAAAGGGCTGTGTGATAACAATAAAACATTTCCTCTGCTTCAATAGTAATCCCAGTTGATTGGGGAAAAAAAGTGACATAGAATATCTGCTTCCTCATTCTGGTAAACAAAGAATTGATGTACTTTCCAATACTTCATTGTAGTATTTTACGTGAGTTGTCTGCCCCTGTTTGCTGCTGTACTTTCTGCATGTGTTGATCCCAGTTTTTCTGGCTCGTGGCAGACATCTTTAGTTCGCAGTTTGTTTTTTTTGGCTATGTTTTTATTTTCTGCGGGACCAACTTTTGTTATGTCCCTTCCTCTGGTTGTGTGGCCAGCCTTGACCTTGTGTAGACTGTGGCCAGCCCGACTTTTGACCTCGCGGTAGAAATGGAGCATTTACATGGACTTTTAAAAACAATAAAATAATCCACTCTGTAGAGTTCACGTTTTGTTTTCATTTTAAGATGACATTTAGTTGAATTAAGGCTTTCATCCCAGATGAGAATTTCTACTTGTTGCATGTGGGTAACAAATAGTTGTATAAATCGGGATATGATGAAGTCGGGCGGGTGGTAGCGCAGTGGTAGAACTTCGGTTCAAATCCCGACCCGGCTTCAATGTTTGCGAAAGTTACATTTCTGACGCGATATTGATAGGATGCGATGTCTGTAGAGTGGCAATGCAGTTATCA